>JANTBZ010037754.1:0-13109 GCA_024741255.1 Exechia fusca
AACATCCTTCCTGTGGATCATCTCATTCTCGTACTCCCGAGATATGAACCCAGGACCTCCCGCTCGTGAGGCAAGCACTCTAGCACCTGCACGACTCAGACGAGAGAGAGAGACGTGAGATTACGTGAGATTAAACTTATTTTTAATACGGCTATTGGAGAGAACCCATCGATAAATTGTCACCAGGAGCCTTAAGAACGCGTGTCTCACTTTCTATTAATAACATTCCAAGGCACCTGGATATTACTCTTCCAAATTCTACATTATCAACACTACAGAAGAGAATTATATTTTTCCGAATACGGGCAGTCTCAGGCAGACGAAATATGCTAATGTTCGCACAACGTAGTTTTCAGAATCCTTACACGATATTTCTGATGAGAAAATTGTAAGCCTACTTAGAGAAGTTTGCAATCTATTATGTATGATCCTAGTATATGTGCACTGTGCACATCGACTGGTGGCGCTGGCGTCGGCTATTTTCTGGTACGGTGCGGTGGTGGTGTTGGTACTTCGTTTGTATGAGGACGTCGTTGGATGCGGATTGTGTGTGCATACACACAACACACAACATCTCTCGCCGTGCATTACGCAGCATACACGTTCGTGCGTTCGTTGTGTGTGTGCGTACAGTGTGTAACTAATTTTCCTATTCGAGCGCTGAGTAAATTGCGCGCGCAGTGTTTCGCGCTGGGTGAGTGCTTTCGCATATTGCGCGCGCCACTGCGCTTCTCTCGGTACGATGGTTGTTGTCGTTTTTTTTCCAGTTCGCCCCAGCTCTCATCTCGTTTTACTTTGTTGATTATTTGTTATTTGCGAGCATGCGTAATGTTCTGCGCTCCGCTGGGAACATTTCGAATTTTGCTCGGTGAACGAGCAAACATACAGGGTATTTTGCTGAATGGTTAATGCTTGGGTTAATTGAAGTTTCATGCATATAGCATATGTGTATCAATGAATATGATATGATAGATGCAGTGCGTGGTAGTTGGAGTACCCTTCTGGTGATTAAATTCGATTTAGAGTTATATTGGGTCATTCACCAAATGAACGTCTCTGATCTCAACCGACGCGAATCTCCGGAATATCATAACTACCAGACATGATTACATATCTATACAACAAAAATATCCAAAGATGCAGTCCCATACGTACGAACCTTGTATTTCATAATGTCTTTCGTTTTGTGCCGAAAACAATTACTGGAAATTGCTCGTGCACGAAAGGATCAGATAACAAAACTGCTGTAAATCGCGCCGAAAGACGAGTCACTTTGATCGGGCATTCATTCTGACAACATGTATGCTCAGTACTTTGTAATTAACCTGGTCTTACCCTTTCAACTGGGTTAATTAGTTAACAGTGGTTCCAGAACGATGCCATCACAAAAAGGCCAAACACGACGATGACGATGAGCTGAAACGATAACGGACACGAACCTCTGTCGAGGTGAATGCAGAATTTTCCTTTTTTCATACTACAAACGAATGATTGGATAGAGGTGATATGAAGCGTAGATTCATTTTATTTTCTGGAACATAATGATAAGTATTCTATTCGATAGGCACAATTTAAAAACTATTACCCACAAAGTAATCATAGCACGGTCCATAGTATAACCTTAGTTGTTAACACGTTGAAAAGCTCCACACAATCATCAATATAACAAAATCGTCCTAAAACATTCCAAAACTACGCACATCAAGCAAATGCATAATCACATCTATATTTTTCCATGGATTCTAGGGTCGCCTGAGAAGAGAGGACAATGAAAAATACACTTCGTAAACAACTCATAAATATGCAACAGCATCAACAGCAGACACGCAGAACATGTCAGCAACATCAACAACGAGAAAAAGGGTCTAACCTCTATTGTCTGTGTGTGTGGTGTGGCTATGCGAATTTAATAGCATTATAAGCCCGTCGTTTTGGCACGCCAACATTAATTAAGTGATATAAGTTATGCTGACGGACTGGAGAGCTGGCTTCGCTCGTCAGCTCGTCGTGATATATTCAACAAACGTGGTGAGTGGTGAATTGAGGACATTCTCTCATAGCATATTTGTGTACGATCCGAGCACAATTTGCGCATGCGCAAACATTTCCCCTACGAATATTTGTAGCCCCAGTTGCTCTTCTGTCTGTTGGTATCTCAACGATATCTTCTGAGAGCCGAAGAACCAGAGCTAGGATGTGCTGCCAATTAGTTCATACGCTGCCGGTTTTCCGTACAGACGTGCGCTTGCGTCAGACTGAATGTGTGTGTTATTCTTCCGTGTCCGCTCGATGCGAAATGCGGTCACGATTTGTGAATTCTAATGTAGGTCGAGTAGAGAGGGTCGGACATCTGTTGAGGTGATATTTGTCAATCGATTGAGACTTGTTGAAAACTTTTTTAATATACCAAGTCAAATTTTACGATGGTTTTATGTCGATTCAAAGTGGTCCAACAAATTGGATTTAAAAAAAACCGAAACATTTTTTTCAATATTTGGAATATACCAACTTTCTTTATTTTGTAAAGCAATATATCAAATATATCAAAGATTATAATAATCGTGTACTGTGATGAATGTCGATATTCAACCTATTTTGCAATGCATATTCCAATCTCTGATGTTTTCAATTGTTCTAATTAAACCAAAATTGCTGTTAGGAATAGGGATGCGAGAATATTGATATGCGTTTTCAACATATAACGATATATCAATATACATGCAATATCGATGAATCGTCAGAAGTCCTGTTTTTTTGCAAACTCACAGGAAATCAAAGGAAATCACTGAGGAATTAAACAAAAATAAAGTAAGTTATGTTCAGATATTTTTATCAATCATCGGAACATTGGTGTAAAAAAAATCACTGGTTATCATGCGAAATATCGAAAAATATCGATATTTTTTTGGATATCTGACGATCCTTGTTAGGAATAGTGTACTGAGATGAATATTGAAGTTACAATTTTGTGTAGAACAAAATCCAATCTATAATGTTTTCTGTTAGGAATATCGATGTCGATGTGGATATCTGACACTCCAAGTTACGAATCGAACTTTTGACTAGCATTGAATTCGGTACATTCCTCCAGTATATATTCACTGATTGTCCGAATGTGCAAATATAGCCTCGGCTATATAATGTATTCCACATAGCGTTGCTGCTTCATGTAGGATGAACGGGCATTATATTGTAAACTAGTTCACAAGAGTTCGTGTGTGTGTGTGTCTGCAGGAATATCTGTAATTACATTACCAACGAATCCACAACCGTCCGAATCGCTCGAGCACGTTCGCAAAAATAACTTGTGTAAATAGACTGTGGAATCGTTGTTTTCCGATTGTTTGTGCTGTTCGTTTTTCTCCGGAGTACGTGACCTTCCGCCAAACGAGCGAGGAACCAGAGCAGAACATCGGGTGTATGCTATCACTGCTGGCGTTTGACCGGGATATAATTGGTTGTGTCTGGATAGCGAGACAAGGCACAGTTGGACGTTATTCAGCCGAACATGTGCAAAATTGTCGATAGATATGATTTATTGAACAATCAGCCGTATTCTGTTCCTGGAAGATCTGGTCTTTTTCTTCACAACTGACTCAACTGACATTCGTGAGGATTTGTTTATATAAATATCGTGAAAGACGTTTTTCAGTTCAATGTAGGAGTATGCGCAATTTAGCACGCATTTGTCTAAGCACTTCTAGTCATGTTTCAACAACTATTCGAGAATTGTAATGATACAGTTCAGTTCAATGGACATTACTCATTGATCTACATTATAATTTATTAATAATTAATCGTCTTACTCGATTTGTATGTAACGTCGACTGTAGAAACTGTGATATCGTCTTACTCGATTTGTATGTAACGTCGACTGTAGAAACTGTGATATCTTGTAGACCAGCCTGATGAAGACACTTGACTAGGCTGTTCTACATTCTACATTTTTAAGAAAGACTATTTCGCTAGCAGATTACGGCTGAATGAGCACGGGAGCTCGAAGGATAAAAATAATTTTCACTCTTCGTATTCTTTCAACCAAAGTATCTAGCATTTTGAAAAATCGTTTTTCCTTCAACCCGACAACTGAGAAAATGAAGGGTAAAAAGCGTGATAGCTTAAAGTTGTCTTACAATCGATTGAATTTGTGAGGCCAGTCGAGCTGAGCACGTGTGTTATTTATTATTATAATATTCTGCTGTTGCTGCTTGTCAACGAACCTTTGTGATAAAATTACGTTGAGATTCTACCAGTCGCAGGTGGACGAGAGGAGTGACGCACGTTGAAGGTGATATGTTCGCGAATACGAAATGCATGCTGGTGACGAAATTCATGTACCTATTTTATAGGAGCAGAAATACGATTGAGCAGGTTTTTTTTTGGCACGTCGGTTCGGAGTACGTGCATCGAATATTCAAGCAAACTCCACAAGAAAAGCGAACCATCATGTTTAGAAATGATATCCTCGGTACAATCATACTTGTTGAGATGATTTTTGTATTTTGGCTAAGAAATACATATAGTATAGATGACCTCAAAATAAACACAAAATATATAGACGGAAACATGTCGATTTACGCTCATTATTAAATGTTCAATTCAATATCTCTCGAATTCCAATAGTTATAGTTGATTTGGTGAAAGTGTTAATTTAGTTTTTTCTGATTGCATGAACTGACTTAAATAAAAAAAACAGTTTCCTGTATGGAAAAGTGATGTGCAACACAAACATAGTTCTAGATTTTCCTAATGCAATTACGCATCGAGATACTTGAACTTTTGTGGAACAAGACACAATCGGACCATCGCAAAAAATAATTATATAATCCGAGGATTGATTTCTACACAGAAGCGATGTTTTGCGATATTTTGGAACGACGTGAAATTATGCCAGAGTACAATATACAAAAAAATATTACAATATCATGGCTAACATGGCCAAATGCTTGACAAATTCTATTCACTCGTCCAGGATCAAGAAAATTTGCTCAGCATTTGCCACAAACTTAAGAGACAAATGCGAAAAGAGTCCATTTCGAAGAACACCATTGTTGATCGCGCACACACTTTCACTGTCAAGTGTGCCATTGAATGTGACCTATTCCTTCCTTGTATCCGACGTTTGATCGATGTGATGACATCTTCTCAAGTGCCTTCCTGTATCAAGTGCACACGATACTCATTCTGATATACTCGCAATAAATCGATGTGAATATCACTCCGATGACCAGTGACCCTCAACCGGCGACAGACAGACATGATGTGTGTTGTGTGTTGCGCACACACACACAATACGTTGCCAATCGGCTCGAAACCGTCGAGTGTGTTATTGTATATTTCAACTGGTTGGTACATATAGTACACATACCGACCTGGACCTGACCATAAAGTATGGAGATGTTTGATATATTGCTGTTGTTCGGCTCCGGCTCCGGCGGAACGTATTGGCAAGTTTGCCATACGTGCGCTGAATTCGGGCACGTTCAACACAGCGCGGGAAAAACTAAACAACGCTTGCGTTGAATTCTTCTGCTAGGTAGAGTGGATAGTCGTCTGCTGGGAAATGCGCTCGACTCGAAATGTGATTTAAAATCAAAAGGAATTGGAATATGTCGATTTCCATGCTTTCCGATTGATAGCATGAGCAACATAAGATTAATTTGATGAAATTGCAATAAAGGATATTTCGAAAGTATTATTATACTTACCAAAGTTATAGTCACATATAAAAGGCAGGTTGGGAAGACCGAATCGTTTGATAGTAGGACACATCAAATAATGGAGTTGGAACGAAATATTGAAAACTATTCACAAACATTCGGCTGGGACCGAACCCAGATAACGTTTTCTGTTCACTTTCAAGCTCGAGCCACTATTTTCCCATCAGGAAAAACTGGTTTCTAAAGGACACGAAATACGCCGTATCTTAGACATCCATCTGTAGTGATAGTATGATTTCTAGTGAGGTATAGAATTGTCATATCAAACTATAGCACAAACGTGGATCCAGTTGAAAGAAGCCATGTTTTTATTCCTTTGTTTATTTCAATTTTATTTGAAAAAAACATAAATTAGGCTTTTTTGTTTTTTCCAAAGCCATTTTGGCAACCCTCCTGGGGGTGCATACATTACCCCTACTTTCTAAATCGACAAAAAATGCTTTTGTTTTTTTCTAGAATAGCTCTGTGCATTGACATTTCACATGGCAGCCAATCTCCGGCAGAAATGTAGCCAGATGAATTTTCTTTCGATAATATCTTTTCGTTTTTAATCGGCTGTAAGCCGTCGGATCTCTTAGCGTTTACTATGCGGAAAATAACGCCTCCGTACTCTAATAATAATTTGTAAAATACCATTATTATCATCCTAACATCTTAAATATCGGGACCAAAATAGCAACTTATTCCTAATGAGTGCCGTAGGCTGTTACACTGAACGTTTCATGATAAATGCTTCCAATTTGATAATCCAGTTGGAAAATATAGCATCATTTTTTTGGAACAAAAATGATTCGCTTGGGGAACCTCCATCTACCGTACACTCCGCCGCGAACATAACAAAAAAACATCGAACTACGTATTGTATGGAAGAGCACTCGAAAAGCCAACCGCGAAAATACGATATTTATGGAATGGTGCTGCACTACGATTCGTGTTCGCGTCGAGAGCATCGGAGGTGCAATATTGCCGGTTTGCGCGTTCGTGCGGAACTGCAGCCAGCCCAACAGAGAGAAAGAGAGACGGGGTTCGAGTAGATATATTGGCCCATTCCTCAGGTATTTTATATGAATTCGCTCGAGCAGACTAGCAAAACACCGACGCCGAAACAATATGCCGAAGACACGAAATGCTACGAATATTTCGAGAAGCGTGCGTGGCGCTCGGGGGACGATGACTAGGGCGAAAAGTTGTCCGCATCAACATCGCAGAATCGACCGTGTTTCAGGACCGGAACAAAGGCTCTTCTTTCCACTTGTAGTATATACGTGTCGAAAGTATCTGGTAGAGCCAATGAATCGTCTGTTTTGATGAAATTTCTAACACAAGTTTATTCGGCTGGCGAAACGAATTATTAGCACAAGAGTGCGAGTTTGGCGGTATGTGCTCGAGCAGTGACGTATACAGGGGGGTTGGTTCCGGGTTTCAAACGCCTCTTAGGCAGTTGAAATAAATTGATTCCATAATCTAAGTGTCTATGAAATGATGCTCAATTAGACATAGAAATATTTTTGAATATTCATATTCATTATAAATTCGGCCATCTGGTGCGCTCAATTTGAAGATGCACTAAATATTGTATTCCAGTTTGTTTTCGTGAAACTACGATCGAACGAACAATGCTGATTTGGCGTCGATTCTGCATTACAAAGCATAACAAAATGTCATCGATTTTATAGACATAATTGAAGATTGATACTTTAGGCTTTAGGCTGCGGTTTACAAAAATTAAGGATTTCACTCCAACAATTCCATAAAACCCCCAGCAGAAAATTCGGGCAACGCCACAGTAGTTGAGTACCATATATATTTAATGCCTCTTACCCGCATTCGTTGTCGACTCTGTCGACGTTGCGTGTTGAGAAATATTTTTACGACTTGTGTGCGTGTTCACTGATATATGACACAGATATAAAAAATAGCGAATTTGATTTGCCATATCGGAGGCGCTTACGACAGTTAGGCTCGCCTTCGCATGTTGTTATTCGTCAGCAGTGTGCATGTGTGTGTGTGTACCAGCACGGCGGAAAGCTTGCACGCCAAATCAAATAACTGTTTTGTAGATTCAAAGTTTTTTTCTTTATTGTTATCTGCGTCGCTTGGGAGCAGTCGTCGTTGGGTGCGCTCCGCATTCGCATATGCGACGACGACGACGACGACGCGTGGTCGTGTACCAAAATCACCACGTCGACTGCTTGATATTGGCAGAAGCGTCGATCACGAAATATGATTTACGCGCACGTTCGCTGGAACAGTGGCGCGAACCCGACGGCGAAAAAAACGCATCAAAACAGCCGCATTGAAATATTTAAATGGGGATATGCATTTGAAATTCCCTTTTTATTCTATCAAACTTCCTTTTTTATTCTGTTCATTGAGGGAGGAATAACCAACTATTTTTATTTCAAAGTTCAAACAATCAATAGCTTGATGTTCGGCCTATATTTGTTCCAATTTTACATACCTATATCTTCAATTTGATCAAGCCATTTTTATGCATTTCATACGACTGAAAGAGGAACGCTCGGAACGGTATTTTCAAGACTACTTTATGTCGGTGAATGCTCACGAAGATACATACATCTCTAATTCCATATGCCTTTCCATTGAATGACCAGTAGTAATAGCTCCAATTTGGGATTTGGTTCACCATACCGGGACAGTTTGTTGGATTAGGTACATGTAGACAGATTGGAAAAGTGAGATATCGACCTTCAACGTACAAATACTTTTAATACGATTACGAGTTAGTAGAAATCACACTGACCTTTTGAACATATCAATGTTTGCGTCGAGAAAAGAGCATTTGGGATAAGTATTGAGCCGTGGTCGAGATAATGCCTATCGCAACGAATTCAATAGGCAATCGTGAATTAATATATTTTAAACGCGAAAAAACATGGCTATAACAACATCCAACAATATCGATTGCCAAATTGCAAGGTCGACAATGGTGCATTTGCGCTTGGATCAGCAGGAAGTATTGGACTACCAGAATCCAGAACCGGCGAATCAGTTGATACCGTCGTAGTTACCGTTGTGCCCGTGTGTGCTGTCAATGTGCGTTCGATGCGCTTGCCAGCTCTGGCCGCCAATCCGGAATAATCTGCGTTGCAAATCGGAACTGTTTTCTGGCGCACAGCTCTCACATCGACAGGGGCTTGCGTGCGATTTGTGTGCCAATGTGCGTGTAAAACGAACACGAACGCGATCAAAAAAACACTCCAAAGTGAACGACCGACGGAGGCAATTCGATTCATCGTGTTCAAAAACGCAATGCGAGGCTTCATTTTTAGAGCGGTCGTCTGGAGGTATGGTGAGCTCTAACAAACGCAAAATAAACACATACCGAGCGGATTACATTTTTTTAAATTAAGTGCAAACGATGGAAGACAAATGGACTATCAATACACAAATGGACTATCGATGATGACCATCATAAAAGTCGTTGCAAATATAAAGAATCGCTAACGTAGCATTACTACAGTAGCCAACAAATGAATCTGTGAACTGTGAACTGTCCCGTACTTTTCGATACTATGTAGGAATAATACAACAACATATAGGCGGGACTCAAATCTAATAGTTGACATTTGATGCCATGAATACATCAGCTACGAAACATTGCAGAGTTAATTAGCTTGATGGAGTTAGTTAGCTGAATATTCTGCGATATCAAAATATTGTGTAGGGGGAAAAGTATAATTCAATGATGTTGTATTTAATTCTGAAAACACGTTCTGTACTCCTGTATTTATGGTTTATGGTACCTTGAGACTGGACAAAAACAACGTTATATGTACGCCATAGAAACTAATACGTAGAGCACGATGGGGTTACTTTTGCGCGATTTATAAACGGAAAATTGTAATTGAAAGACAATTTCATTGGTTACGTTTCTACCAAACATTGTTACCATGCAAAATGGGTGCTTTATTAAAAATCAAAAGGCATCATCATCACTTCATACAAGAACTCAATCATCAACTGCTCATATCATCGGCCACAGGGCGTATTGACAAGAGTCCTTTTAGACAAGTACCTTAATTTTGCACCTAGCATCACGAGCTAGACGCTCACGCTCACTGTGATCCGTAACGACACGTGCGTGACCTCCCCTTGTAAGTAAAGCTTCACCGGATAAAATTGATCAACAACATATTCGAATTAATGTGTGTTTGAAAAGTTATGTGGGCACATGGTGCAATCCTGCATAATATCGTTGAAATATAATGAATAGATTCGCCGATAAATTCCGCAACCATCATATTAAAAAAAATCAAGTTTATTAGATTATTTTCAGCGCATTAAATAAGGGTGCGGAGTGCACAAATGTCTCACCTGCAAAAATTACCCCATCGTACTAGAATTACTGTTGGAATGAATGCAACTTGCGATATTTTTTCGAGGCAATCTGTGAAACCCATATATTCTCATGCACACTAAAACAGACACACATAGAATAGCACATGGCGACAGCGACTGGCCTATACGGTCTGGACCAGGCTCGCCGTCGCCCGACTGTCTATCCATCTCTCCGTCAATTTTCCCAGGCAAAGTGATTCCGATATGTTCGATAGCCATCGGCCAGGCGGGCGCGACGCATTCAGGACGTGCGCGCAGGACGTGCGCAGCGCTTCAGATGTCAGATGTTATTGATTGGCTTCGCTTACGTGTCGTAGGAACTGACACTTTCATCGTTCGGTAAAAGTGTTCGCCGTCGTTTTGCTCGGAGTATGATCACGTCGTGATTTAGGTGTAGGTGTCACATTGAGCGGCGCATGGAATCAGTGAGAGTGTGTCGATGACTATTACTTTGCCTGGCATTTCGTCACATTCTATTGCTGTGGGTCAGCGTCGCTGCTTTGGTCGCGGCAGATATGTAGAAAATACGTATTTTGTTATTACTCACTCCCTGAAGGCCAACAATTTGAAATATTCGAAGGAACCGAGAAAGCGGTCGATGGATGGTTTTTTCTGCTGAAGTGAAAAGATTTTCGATAGCAATTTATGATTTTTTTTCGAATGACTCTTTACTCTTCAGTAGAGTTGGACGGGGTCATTTTTTGCATAGGGGCAATTTTTGCTTTATTTAGTATCTAATGATTGACTTCAAAGCGAAATTTACCGCTGAACATGAATCTTCTTGAGTATCAACGATAATATGAGAATACATCAAGTAATAGAGGTAATTCCGCAACAGGTACATGTGGGGCATTTTTTGCAGGGCTGCACCATGAAGTACCCATATAACTTTTCAACCAAAAATCAGTAGAATATGTTGATAAGCAGCAAAGCAGATAGTAGAAGCCTTTTTTTAGAATTGTTATATTAAACAAGCTTACACGCGGTTTTGGATGATAGAGACAATTTTATTATTCTATTCTTTCGTTTCTTCCGATTTTCTTGCATTGATTTTTCGAACGATAACAATGTTTAGCATAGCCTGATAAATTGTCTTTCAGTCGCATTTTTCCGTTTTAATATCGACTGTGAATTACGGACGTGGGAGCTCTTTACGCTTACTATGGAAAACTTATAAAAAACATTTTCGACATTTTCGGATGGTTTAAGTCAACTGGATGTGGTATTGTATGCAAGTGTTGATAAATCATCATTCAAGAAAAAATAATTGAAGGTGTTCCTCATATCAGAATTTGATCTGATAAAAATAGCATATTTCACATTTTTCACTTCATTCTATACATGTTTAAAATGAAAAATTGTCTACATACACATCTCTGGTTCCAGTTGCCACTGTCGATGTGCACAAGTTTGCAGCAATGTGGGCTGTGGAAATGTGGCGAACTGTACGAACATTTATTATTCCAACACCGCTGCACACACGTCGCACGCATGCACACGCACACGTATGAAAATTGTCATACACTTGCAAATGTATACCGTGCATATGCATATTTTTTTTGCATAACAGTGTTCCTAGTTTCCGTGTGTAGAGTGTATACACTACATCATATTTGGTTAGGAAAGGCTGCAAACAAGCGCATGTGCTTATGCGCATGTGCATGTACAATGTACACACATTTTCAAGAATCAGTTTCGCTCGGATTGCGAGATGGCGCGTTTGTATGTGAGTTTGTCGTTTGTCGTCATCGTCGTGTGTGCTGTGTGCTATGTGCTGTGTGTGTTGTAGCATCATAATTTCCTGTGTGCTTGTGCGCTGGCGTGGAAAGTTGCAATCGCCAACCGACGACGAGGCGACTGTTATACCAGCAGCACTGAATCAACTCGACTGCTGGTCCCGGGACTGCAGACATTTTTATATCGCTCAAACTGGAATTGGCAATAGCAGTAGCATATTCGAATACTGATGTGTGTTTTTATTCCGACATTTTTTGTGGTCAATATAGCAAAGTTCTGAGGAATTTCCGGTTTTGCGATTCGGCTAATGATAATTACAAAGAATGTCCTCACATATGTATGTTTCCAAAATATTCAATTTTGTTTGAATCCAAGCTCTCGGCTGATATTACAAGAATCTAAATATTGATTGTCTCAGATTCACTATGTTGCATTAGGATACTCATTATAAGGAGTGCGTCAGTCAAAAACGCATAACTTTAAAATTCAATAACTCATGAACCTGTACAGCTATCCTAGAAAGTAGTACAGAGAATGGAATTATATTTATTTAATGATTACTTATTCCAGAACATTTGGACAATTATTCGATGTTGTCCAAGTTATCCCTATCTATTATTCCTGAAGGCTGCGATCCATCGTTTCTCGAAATTATCGATGAGTTTGGTTTTAAGAATTTGTCGACTCCAAAATTATTCTTACTAGAGCTCAATAAGGCTCCATTGGCCACAGTTTTGGACAATTTGGTGAGTGTGCCTCTTTGGGCAAAAATGACATCATATTACTATTCTACCAATCAATCGTACAAGAGCTATTTTGACACGACACTAAATCAGGCCAAACAAACTAGACATCATAAGCTTTCGAATAAATGGTTGGAGCCTGATCTAGAAACATTCCTTGATATATAAATGTCGGTCCCAATGACTCACAAGTGATGAAAGATATACTAAGATCAGCACGCATGCAAATCGCCTGTAAAACCAATAACAAACAAACACGCATTTGAATGGTTACACGAACATTCACATCAGTTTTCGGGCGCGGTTTGGAGCCACTAGAACATTAATTGCGTCTATGTTCTTTGTTTTAGAAGTTAATAGCACTTCAGGCCTACCCCTGATTTATTCTGCGGAATGTGGTACCATCGAAAACCAACTTTATCTGAAAAATGGCGGTTCGACCACCTCGGATTTGTCTTCACGAGAGCACTTCATTCGCTTGTTCTGGCCTCGCGGAACAACTTTTTCTCACGGAACCATTTTTTATATAAAGACAAAAGGGGGTTTT
>JANTBZ010037976.1:0-13103 GCA_024741255.1 Exechia fusca
GGCCGATCTGGAACTGATTTATTTAGAGTATGATTGATTTGACTGTAAAAGGCGTGTTCAAAGACTAAAGACTCACAAAATATTGGAGGCCTTGATCCAATCGTTGCGACTGGAGAGGGTCATTTATCGGGATAAAAAGGTGCGCCGAAACGCATAAATCTTCGCGAAGCGTTTAGGGCTCAAGGAAGCCACTATGGAACCGACTGGATATTTGAAAAGCCTATAGTTGAATTGAAGTTATCATTTTGAATGTTGTTATTATTCGTTCAAATGAAGTAGTTACGCTACATAACGTTTGTCCGGGTTATTTTTGGTCACCCTCTGTATATTGTTCTCACATGTCCTTATAATGAGTACATGTTTTGGTTCGTTGTGACTTTGACTCTAGAGGGTCTATAGCATAAGTCGATCAATATGCAATATCATATGTATGCACCCGGTCAACGCACGGGTTCGGGGCTTCGTCGCCGTCATTGTGCCGTCGCCTCCTCGTCGGCTTTAGGCGACGGCGGTGGAAATTCGAACAGTCGTTGTTTGTTGGCTGTGTGTGTAACAATATGCAGAGATGTTATCTGCTCTCTGAAGCACGGCGGGCTAAGCCGATTGATTCAAGCGAGCAACCGAGCGAACAAACGAAAGTCGTCCTCGACACAGTGGAATGAAGTCAGTCGAGTGCACACTGGCACGCACGCACGCACGCAGAGAATGTCCTTGCGGTATTTTCTGCGAGTCGCTGGAGGATATGTGGCTTCTTCGGTTAGGGGTGAGGAGGGGCAGAGTAGTTGAAAAAGTAATCTGTGTCTCGATTGCAATTGCGTGTGTATGACATCAGCACTGCGTTCATTGAAACTAATTGCAATTGATCGAACTGGTTTCCGGATTCGTGCTTCTTTCTTCAGACAAAAGCAATGGTCGTCTATTCAATAAAAACCTTACAACTTCAACTTCAGAACACGTATTTTGGACATAAGAATAAATACATTTTCCCGATATGTCTGTAATAAGTAATTTTGGAACTACTCTACTTCGAAAGACCTTTTGCCAACATGAAATTATGTAGTATGTTGACAATTTGAAGCTATATTTTGTTGAGAAGGTGTAGAAGCACTACGGATATAACTAACAAAGGTGGAGAACGCAGTTGATGGAAGATGGAATCAAGCAAAGAATGTCAAGGTACAAACAAGATTAAAAATAAAGTTTTTCAATGTCAGAATTCTTGCCAAGAATTTTGCAAGAATTCAGACAAAAGTCAACTTTATTTTGCATTGGTATAAATCGGTTTCGGTTTAAAGATGCCATGTGATTAGCACAGCGCTCCGAAGAGTGACCCTAGGCAAAATTTAACATCCTTCCTTTGGATCATTTTGGGTAGAAGAAAACCACACCCAAACCTACGTCTCAATCTCGAGTCCTTCAGCTCGCAAGGCAAGCACTCTACCACTGCAACACTCAGACGACTCTTTCGTTTTAAGTATAACCAATAAGGATATTTTCTTATGTCTATAAGATTGATTTCGGAAGATCTGTCACATTCGTTCGATGTTCGCTAAATACTATCAGAAATGTCAAGTCTAACCATTTCTTTTCCGAATCCGAAGGATAGTTTTACATTTTCTCGTTCTTCAAATAATAAAACCAATTGTCGTCCATTCAGTCAAACCTCGCCCTGATCTGACCACACACAGTTCCAAATTTAGAATCCTCAACTTTTCCGACTAACATATCATCTGCCTGACCGACTGCGATGTGCTGCTGCAAAGTGCTTAATTCTAGTGCAGAGTCCGCTCAGTTCTCCGACACATATTGATGTCCTCAAATACGCTGAACGCTGAACGTCGACCTTTCACCCATCCACATCCTCGGTCCAACTCTCTCTCTCTCTGTTCTGCCGGCGTCCATTCCATTCCATTCCGGCTCGTTTAATGGATTGAATTTGCGCGTGCACACATTTGTTGACCCGTCGCCCATCGCAGCAGCAGCAGCAGCTCGCTCGGCGACCTTCGTCGTCGCAACGTGGCTGTCGATTTGTTGCCGGCTGCCCCCAGCCGGTCGAAAAACCGTTTGCACGATATGGATCGCCCCGGTTTTTGTCAATGTTTAATTTAATGTGAAAGTTGTGCGTGTGTTTGTACTCCATGCTCGCGCGTTGGCCGATTGTGCGTGTGTGACAAACAGGCGGTGTGCAAATTATTCATGCCGGGGCAGCACCGGAGCGCAGGGAGCGCAGGGTTGACAACCAGACTTGTGCAAAACTGTTCGAAATAGGACTCTATGTTGAAATTGGAGTATGATCAAAGTAGAAAATTCGATAAAGTATCCAAATTACGAAAGATCATGGAACTGTATTAGGAAAGATGTGTAAAAACAAAAACAAAACTAATCAATAGGGAGAAAAGGCAGTATTACTAGTTTCTAGAGTTTTAGAGCTCCTTACAATTTTTTGGAAATAAAGTATATGTCATTCTAACGTTTCATGTAAACACAATTCGTATAATTCTAACCATTAGGTTGAAAATGACACATGTGACTGACTATGTTCTTCTTGCAAAAAAACACGTTATGGTTCACTTACATATCTCATGACTTGTGCTATTTTATTTGCACGTTACGAAAGAAACGAATTGCCCGATTGCCAAATTTGAGCCTCATCAGACAACTGGTTTGAAAGTTACAGCTGCTCAAACTACATGTTGTTCATTTTGTTCACCCTGTACATGTCGTGTAGGTTGAAACACGAAACACATTTTTTTTCATTTGTACCTGTAATCTTGCTAACTAAACATGACACATGTCATAGAGTCCCTTATATCAATATCAATCGATTGAAGGTCCTGATCGAGGCCTTTTCATGCTATATTTAAAGATGTTCTCAAACTCCTCATGCTTAGGATAAAAATGATATTCGACAAAAATAGATCCGAAGTTTAGTCCGTCCATTCGTTAAGCACAGATTTAAAAAAATCGTATGATTACAAAAGTTAGACTATGTTGAACATACGCGACTCCATCAGTTCATTCCATTAGTGGATTCAATATACTGATAGATTCAATTTTTTCAAAGTACAAAGATATTTCAAATTTCAAATTATGTGTAAGTCTGTGGTTAACACCGCCAGGCCGGGTCGGGCAGGAAATTGAAAAATGTTCAGGCTCGAGAGGCGCGAATGTTTCCGTAATGATTCGCATCATGTTGGCAGCATGTCGTTGCCAAATCATATCGCCGGCGCAGCGTCAGAGCAAAGGTGACTACACTCGACAGGTTTGCATCGCATCGATAAAATATTTATGCATATCACTTAGCGGCACAGACACGCACTGACGGCTGGGCGCCCTTGCAGAGAGTTTTCAAGTGCGACGAGCTCGTTCTCAATTTAATGTCAAGGGTGCCGAAAATGTGTCAGACGATTTGGCTGCTGGCTGGAACATTATAATGCATTAAAGAAATTAGGTGGACGCGTTTATCTTGTCGGCGGAAAAGAAAAACACGCACAGCAGAACGCCTACACACTCGCACTCGCACACATTAACAGTTCGATTCCCGCCGGATCGGCAGAGAGGCGGCCTGTCGATGTCGAGACGCGCAACATGACTAATAATGCAGGGCAAACAAACACTCGACGACGATGGCGACACACGACGCATTAATCATTCATACGACGCGGCGCGGCTTGGTGTTAAATACGTGGGCACACACACATAGGCAAAGCGTGGCGAGTCGAGAGTGTTGGATTATGGGACAGTGGTTCCGAGTTCTGAATGATCTAGCTAGAAATGTATATTATCTTTTAAACGTCATTGTATTGTATTCATACATAATATTATCGAAGGAGAGCTCACGGACACTAGAGTTGGGTATAACATCAACTTGGAATATATCTTGAACATTTTTGTAATATGATGATGAATTTAATATAAAGCGCTTGACAAAGACGGACCACAAAACCAGATATTTGCCCTGCTTAACACTTTTTTCTCCAGAGAGGTGTAAATGCATCGAGACCTCAAATTTTTTTGGTGATGTTTCAAGGTCTAAAACCATGAAAATATCGCAAGAACAACGGTTGTAAGGCCGATAATAAAGAAGTGTATTTAACGATGTTTCTAGTAAAAAATATAAAAATAATAGACGAGGGTGGTGTAAACCGAGCCACTCGCGAAATGTTCTAATTCAAAAACTATATCATTATATCTAGATACTTGGATATATGACTCTGGTGGAGAGAACATGACGTCAGTTAGCGAATTACGATTGCGAGTAGGGTTCGTTATCATTTATAGGACCAAGTTAGTTTTTGTCGACAGTTCGTAAATATTTTAGTGCCAGTAAATATCGAATATGAAAGATACTTACAATAAATTCAAAGAAGAGTAAGATCTTAGAATTTTTTTGCGCTGAACATGAATATGAAATCGGCTTGGAAAAGGTCAAGCGTTAACGACTAGAAAATGTACCTGTGTGTCAAATATCGCCGTTTTTTTTGGGAAAAACGCGCCGCGGTTGTTTCTATTTGTATTGCTGTGTAATTTTTTGTAATACTTTCGTGACCGATCCTGAGCACAGTCAATCCTCGATAAGCCGGAAACAGCGCCGGAAACAAGCCGGAAAGCCGGATTTTTTACGGTACGATTCCGGCTTAGGAACATTCCACTGTATATGGAAGATCGAGCACATGAGTAAAAGACCAGAATAAGCAAACTAGCGAAAAAAATGCAGTCGAGAAACCAACAAAAAAATGAGCGCATTGTAAAAGTGAACAGTGAACATGAATATTGAATATTTTGCAATAAATTGCTGATTAAATCTTTACTCTTTACTTTTCAGACACTATTTTCAGCAAAAAAAAACAAGTTAAAATCGCGTATCCGTAAAGGGCGAAAATTACCCCACTGCCGGCGCGAACTACCCCACGCGTCGAAAATCGTTCGTTTTCAATTTTAAATTTGTTACACTATTGCAGCGTATATCTAAATTTATTTCAGGCTAAGTTGTAGCCAGACGTGTGGGCTACAACAAAGTGTTATTGAACGTTTTTTTTTTACTTTCTCAGAAATGCCAAAATATCAAAAGTTGCGCGATTTGCTCCATCATCACTTCGTCATCACCCACATTTTGAACAATTATTTATATCATCAAATCTGGGATCAGCCAGAAACGGAGTTATGTGAAACTTACAATGAGCGAATACTATAATTATAGGTTAACGAACATTTTTAATGGAAGTATGAAGTTGTCCCAAAGAAAGTATTGTCAGAATGCTTGAAGTTTTATTCAATCCAATATTTCTAAACATTAGCTCAAAAACGACCTCCGCTTGGGAACCTCTGTCTCGCACTGGGACTTGGGCACCCGGCTCTTCTGCGCCTCTCGAACATGCATCGTGTCGCGAATGGCACGACGCACGCCCGTGCCTGCGCCCGCATGCATGCGGCCTCAAAATCCGTTAAACTGATAAATAATTCATGCGAAATCGATTCGCCGAATCGCGACGACGCGCGCGCTTCTGTGCATGCGGTTATAATGTATTCTTTCGTCTCTCTCGCTCTATATGAGCGGATTTGATTCGGTTTTTTCTCGTTGTCGTTCGACAGCAGCAGCGGCAGTAGCAGCCAATAAAAAAGGCGCCCGTTGCGTATTTGTTGTGCGTGCGTATTTATAAGCACATGCTGAGACATGCCGACGCCGGAGCCGGAGCTCCGCCGCCGCCGCCGCCGCCACCGTCGATCGCGATGACGGATTGGAATTGAACATGCGGAATGGCGGAGTAGCTGCGCAGCGACTGTGCGGCTGTTCTCATCACGTGCGCGCGCCTCGCAATCAATACAATGTTCGGGGATTTGCGCGGCGAAAAACCGCACGCCGCCAGTTCGCCAGCCAGCCGGCAGCAGAAAGAAGTTAAGCGGATTTATTGATGAAGGTGCGGTTTATGTTGTTTGGTTGTGTGTGGGTGTGTGTGTGTGTTTTCGTGTGACAGAACTGTGCCGATATGGCTTAGGACTCGCGGCGCACACAGAAAGTGACAATAAATCGAACATTTGCCACTCTCTCTCTGTGTCGCCCCTCTACTTCGATTTGGCTGTCGCATGCTCAGTTGAATTATGCACGCGTTAGGGCGCAAATGGAGAATTGAAATGTTCTTGGGAATCACTGGCTAAGTTGGCATGATACTACTCCGGACGCTTGAAGAAAGTTCATCTGTAAACATTTATATTTTCTTGATAATAATTAAACAATGTGTTCGAGGTCACAAACTGCAATTGTGATGATGCCGTTTTGTTGAATAACCCTCATTGTATTGTATACGGAAAATATCGCTGCTGAAATGTCTCATCTCTTGCCTCTGGCTAAGAGCGCACAAAAAAAAGACCGATAACATCTATACGATCGAGAAATAGAGAAATTGTCGAGCGAATTGAACACTTTTTATCTTTATTTAAAGAATGTTTGCATAATTTAATTCTCATCAATTTGAGTATATTCACATTGTGATATTGATACACCAGATCGTATTTCGCTATTGGTTCAGAGACCTTAATTTCCAACCTTAGAACAACATGCAAATACTCAAATGATTGAGAACGAAGGTGGGCATTAATCAATACAAAAATGTCCGTATTTTCTGTCGTCTATCGTCTATTTGAGTTTATGACCTTGATAACATTAACAAAATAGAAGCCATTTTCTACCATGCATTTGTTCATCTTTGAAAACATCGATAACTGTTCAAGATTGCTTCCTTTAACAAAAAACGATGTTCTACAAACTTGCCTAGACTTGCAGTACGATACATGATCTAGCTAGTAAAACTTGATTTTCTCCAAAATATGTCGGATATCGTGTAATGCAGGCTCTCGAAGAAAGTGTCCGATTGTAGGAGCACATATTTTGAATCGACGTAAAAACATGCCTTAGGTTTTTCGATCCTAGCCGAGTTCCGAGTTCAAATACCATCTCGAAGGGTGTTCTATGATAAGTGTCTGTTTGCTGGAGCATACTCTACCTACAAGATGGTGCAAAAGTACTCCTTTAGAAGATGCTGAAATGTTCGCAAAAGGCCTCCAATTAATATGTTTGTATCAGCATTATTTTATTAGATTAGTGATAAACTAATGTTTGAGACGAATTTGGCATTGTCTTGGTTACACAAAGTTTATATTTTGCAACAGTTACAGCGTCTTTCTATAGGGTGATTACTTCAGCACCGCATAGTATTTATGTTGCGATATTGTCCACACATACAAACATTCATTCAGGTATGCCGCGTAGCAGCGTCGCTTTTCTGGCAGGTACTACACACAGCGAGCAGATATGATAAGAACTGTAATGCAAACATTCACGCACACATAGAGAGAGATAAGATAGCACATAAATGTACTCGTGTGTCGGGAATGTCGTCATTTCCAATGAATTCGAATTGAGCAACATACTACCTGCAAAACACCACACACACGCACACCGTCATTCACCTGAAGTAGTATGTGTAACAGGTGTGAGTATTCCGAGTATGCGCCCACAAATACACAATAAATCGGTTGCGTGTGTGGGTGATTCATGTGTCCCATATGAGGACAATAATGATAATGGCACTCATGACACAGCGATGATGATTGTAATGGGTTCGTATGGGTTCTTGTGCGTCTGAGTGTGTGTGTGTGTGTCGTCTGCTCAAACCCACCCAGGCAACGATGTTGAACCAGAACAGCGTGTACTTGAGACCGGCAATGGCCCTGCCCAGCTTGCTGGTATCATCGCCCGCTTTGCTGTCCATGATGGCCATTCGTGATGCTGCTGAAGATCGGTTGGTCGGTTGGTTCGTTGGTCGATGTGGACGTTGCACTTCGAAGATGATCGATCTACAGAATCGATTCACTCACACGGATAAAATTGATTCTATTTTCGTTTTTCGGTAAATTGTACGCGCACACGCGGCCACGGTTCGTTGATAACTGTGTGGGCTAACACGCCCTAGCCGATGCGCACATTGCGCGACAAGAGAGCGCGATAATATGCTGTTATCAGTTCGGTTCGAATGTGTGTATGTGACTAACGAACAGGTTGTAATTGCATAGGTGAGTGTGGAGTTGAAGTATTTTTCGAGTATAAACTGCTGATTTTAAATTATAATTCGAATTAATTATTTTCTATCAAAAATATTTAAAACGTTTGACGTTTGGGAAAGGAAAGGACAAAATAGTTAGATAATTTGGTCTATTTTCTAGGCCATTCGATTGACATACGAGATTAAATGTCGGAATGAAACGATAAAATCGTGAACATACAAAAGCGCAAGGATTTCAAGGATTTTTATAAATTTATGTTCAACCAACAAATGAACACGGATCACACAAATTATTTGAACCTCTTCTCCCGTCAATACAAAGTGCCTCTCTCTCTGGCACACTTCTTTATCTGCCCACTAGATAACACTCTGTTTACGTTAGAGAACACACACAAACTGACACACATGAGTGGCCCGATATTATACCATCACCATCACCACACGTTCGCATGTACGACGTGCGCGTGCGTTAGCGTGCATTTGGGCGTGCATAATGTCTATGTTGTGAACGCATTCAATCGGACAAAGCGCAGAGCAGAGCAGCAGCAGCACGTCAACACGACAACGACGACAATGCTCATACATTTTAATAGATTTGTGTTCGACGTCGTCGGTTCACATACTGGAGTATGTTGCGTGAGTGTGCTATTATCGTGTATCACATATTGGAAGACAGCGCCGCACAGAGTGAACGACCATTCCAGACGCCAGACGATGGCGACGATCCTACAGGACCGTGTTATGGTTTTCAGTGGCCCTGGCCAATTCGAAAAAGGGGCCTCAAACATATTTATAAAAAAAAATCGGTTTTTGGAAAAAGAGACACTGGTTCATGATTTGTAATGATGCAGTATTGTTGAGAAAAAACTTCTCTACTATCTACGAACAAATCGTTTAAGAAAAGACTCAACCTCATTTGAAGGTGGAGCATTTACTGATGACGATTTTTTCGTGGAAAATAGAATAGTGGTTACAACAAAGCTGCATCATTTAATTTTTTTCGTTTTCCAAAAATTACAGCATGTTTTAAATTTATAAGCTATATCATTCATTTCTTTGTGTTCTTTGTAAAGAATTTACAATGACAATTACCCCGAGTTACTCGTTGCACTGTATGAGCGAGAACGTAACAGAAAAACTGGCAATTTTCGTGTGCAATAGAAAATTTAAAATGCATAATTTCAAATTATATGTGCTTGCTCTTGTTGGAAAACATAGAATTGAATTGACCGAGTAACAAGGTGCCCCGCGTTACGCTCTACCATGCATGAGAAAAAATCATCACTAACGTCTGGCACTCTTGGATCCCAAAATAATGTGATAAAAATAAACGCTTGGTCTCGGGCCCTTGGCCCTTAAGCCGGCCCTGCGATCCCAACGAGCTGGGCACTTGAGAAGCAAGAAGACGACGATGGCGACAGAGACGCAATGGCTGTGATTGCAATTGCAAACGATCCTCTCCACGCGCCCAACGCATCCAACTAGAACACACCCATTAATATTAATATTTATAGGAATGTCAATCAAGCACGGTTGTCGTCCTCATCATCGTCCTCCTCGTCGCAGTGCTCCCCGGACCCGGATCGCTGCGAGCAGGCATTCAACTGAAAGATATTGAGCCATCGTCGGCGGCGGCGCTGACTTTGTCGGTGGTGGTGCTCGCCATCGATGCAGATGATTTGCGACGAGCGAACGAGCGAGCGGTTCGGTTGGTTGTGTGTCCCATTCAAATTGATATGCTTTAATGCAGACGACGACGACGACTGGCAGACGTACGGGCAGACGTGGAATAATACGTGGGCTGATGAGTATCGGGAGAAATACTGAAGGAACAACATGTTTGATGAAGGCTGAATTTATTGTTGATCGTTGTCATCTTTCAGTCGGCCATACAAAATCTTATACTAGTACTGTCTGACTAGTTTGGAATATATTGCCTTCATTGTAACTCGTCGTTTGACATATTCTAACATAATGGTGAAGAAGGTATTTAATGTCTTATTAAAGCACTGAAGAAGAGCCGCTGCAGCCAAAACATGACTTGTTATCTGGAGTCTGCCCTAGCCGAAAATAAATTTGGCAATTTTGTAAACAATTCTGTACCTTCCATTTAAGCACCGAAAACGATGGGCGCAGTGGAAGCCTACATTTTGCATTTCCTGACGAAAACATCAATAAGTCTACTAAATAATTTCGAAATTAGGAAGGGAGGTAGCTTCAGGGAAAGAATGAATCGAGAAAAAGAGCAATTCGCAAGGATTAGCAACAAATTATTTTTTAATGCGATCAAAATGTTGTAGGTCCGCTGATTTAAGGTTATCGAGTTAAAATGAACATACGTAGAAAAATAAAATTTGTTGGTCTCCCGATACTTATCAGCCCGTGTAGTACAGACGTCCTGAGCGCCGTGCGCAGCCGTCCTTCTGCTCTTTGCGATGATTGAACATTTCGAACGACGATGGAGGACGGTTGGCGAACGCACGCGAGCTAGCATAAGCGAAGCGAACATGGCACAAAGAGCAACTTCTTCGAGGACGAGAACGATGAGTCGATTCGAAGTAAGTTGGGTGGTTGGCTGTGGATGGTCGGGTTCGGAAGGACGACGCTCTAGCGATTGTAATCATGATAATGTAAAAATGGTGTCCGTGCATGCGCGCTGCATGCGAGAGAACTGCATCGTCGTGCTGCTTGTTTGCTTCGCCATGTGTGTGCATGTGTGTGCTCGAGCGCCGCCTGAACTTTGCTTGTATCCATCATAATGGTATAAACAAGCGTCGACGGCGACGGCGACCGACGACGACCGACACGTCGACGCATCATCACATTTGTGTGTGACGATGACGACGTCGACGACGCGAGCGACGGCGACGACGTCGGAGACTGCCAACTGTGTGGTTCGGTCGGTCGGGCGCAAAAACCCCGGAGCGCTTACACATGTGCGTCAATACTATGCTTATACCTTCGAACTTGAACATCTTTTATAGATCGTTGTAGAGTCAGAGTTTAATCGATTATGATTTTGATGTTTAACTCCTAAAAACCGCTCGACACTGTTTTCCTATCCTGAATACGTTTTGAATACTTCAAACAATCGCATTAAAAATTCAATAGAACTCGCCATTTATGAAAAATTTATGTTAAGATCGAAATTATTCGTACATGCTAGTCAGGCTATTATAAATGTGTATGACTATATGTAGGTGTCATGACAAAGTCTCATTCACACTACTCATGCCATGACCAGCTAACAAAATGTAGCTCGAATATGTAGGAGCAGATGTGCGGGAATGTCCAACATCGTCTGATTGAAAACAAATTTTGTTAAAGGCTAATAATATTGAAAAAAATGCAATACTTTGCATTCATTTTCAAGAGGCTTTAGCTCCCACAACTAATTTTGGATTTTTTGTTGTAATCGCTTTCACGTGTCAAAAATATTTTGTACGTACGGATGTTCGTACTTTATTAATTTCGGGTAGTACTATGAACATGACCCTGCAAAATCATACATTAGAAGTCAACCAAAAGTCAAAGACACCAATCCAGTCATGTGGTTCACAACCAAATGCAGTCCTTTACGACCTCACACATTTGGACGAACAATGACTGAATCGTTTTCCATCCGTCGATCACAATTTCACAACCAAATGCGAGGTGCAATCCGCATCTTTGCTCGAAGTATGTGACGTGGATTCAGTGTAATGAATTGTGATTGACTTCTGGAACTTCTGTGTGGAAATCTCACAACAACGTGCACACATCAACTCGAGCAATTGGATTTCGTTAGCGATTATATGAAATTCGATATACACCTAAACCCCCTATAATAGCAAAACCGTGTTCTAAAAGACAAGGAGGCAATACAAAAATAGGAGATACTTTACAAGCTGGAAAAAACGGACCCTAACAAATACCAAAAATCTTCAGTGAGCGTTTTATTGCACTTTCCTTCTTATAATAACTCATTAACATCATTATTCGACGTTGTTATTGTGTTTTTTCTTACTGGACACTCTAACCGAATCGATTTATTCGCCGTTACTGTTTTAGTCCTTTTCCATCGGCTCGAAGAAATCACGACTTCCTCTGAAACTTAAACTGAAAACTAGTTTGAAAATCTGAGAAGAAAACATAGAAAAGTTGGGAAAAACACCGTGTTCTAAAAGTTTTGGTCGTGTTATACAAGATTTTGGGGGATTTTTTCTTCAGACCGTGTTATAGGATGTTTGAATGTAATGATATTGAACCGTTCTCAAGTGTCGAGTTCTCGAATTTTGTGTGACTAATCGTAATACCATAGGTATGCACCGAGTATGTGCGAGTGTGTAGCATACTTTTGTTATAGACGGCAGCTACGAATGCACTTCAATTCGCTTTGGCCCGCACAAAAGCTTAATGCGTAGACTGGCGCGTCTTGTACACACACACACGCATGTGTAAACGAAAGTTCGTTCGAACTATGAACACGCGCGCAGATGTGCACAGCACGGCGCACTCCGCACAATGAGTTTGGAGTTCACTACTAGCAGTGTTTGGCGATTTTTTGTGTGTCATTTGCACACATACTACTACTACTGTATGCGTATAATTTTGACAACAGATCCAAAAGTTTGGATTCATACAACGGAACGGAAATGCAGACGAATTCGGTAGAACAATGTTTGACTTGACATGTCGGTGTCAAACAATGACCGAGAGGCGTGAGCGCGAAAGAAACTGGAAGTTGGCCGGAATGGACGACGATTGGGGTAAGGAGTTCGATCTCGATTGGAATGGAAGAATCGTATGTGTTTTTGTTGTTTAATTTGAATTTGAAATCATCGACAAAAAGCAAGACGTAATATTATAGAGCATAGTGGGGCCTTTTTAAAAAAATGCTAAATGATTGCCTTCAAAGCTGAATTTACCGGTGGATCTCAATATGTTAGTGTCTCAAAGGTACCAGGTTTACAAGTATGAAATATTGATACCTAAATATTTATCGATTGTCATAAAACTTTGACAGTGTGAAGTGGCAACACTGACTGTCAAACCACCAAAGTT
>JANTBZ010038087.1:0-13101 GCA_024741255.1 Exechia fusca
CTTCTCGGATTCGTGATTAGGAGATAAAAGCACGTCAGAAAAGTTTATACAGAAGGCCGATAAAATAAAGTGTCGTCCAGTGTTATCAATATGTAATAAATAACTCGTCGGCGCCCAAGGGCGCTTACAAACTGTATCTAATGAATTCGACTTATGATTTTATATGAAAAATCAAATACTTTCCGTCTAACAGAGGTTCATCAGTGACCACAGACAATTTGTAAAGTGCTTTCCGTTTCCGGCTCAGGTCAAAGGCTCGAATATAAAATTCACCAATATTCCACGACTTATTTTAATATTTCCGCAAAACGATATATCGAATTATTCGAGTTCTAAGTACAGGGTGGCAAACAATTCATAACCCTATTTTAAAACGTAATAAGTAATAACTTTCGCAAAAGGTCTTGAATTTTGTTTCTGTTTTCTCATTTGTGAAGTGGAAGGATCTCAGTATTGTGACCGTCTTCCCGGTCCTTATATAATTCATGTCATTTTAAACGTTTTATTTTTTCAAAACATGCAGTAGTAAGTTGTGGTAATCTCGACCAAACCTACATATCACAGTCTATCTTTCGTCATAGCATACTTCCAGGTGTTGAATTAATTTTGTATCAAAGCCAGTTAAATTTAGAGCATTTTATTGATGTGGTAGGCTTTCCTATGATCATTAGTTCAGGCATAATTGACGAGAGTATCCCGTTGTTTGCGCATACCGACCGCATGCCATATCCAATGTTTCAGACTGTTTTTACCAATTATCGCGTGAAATTGAGGGCTAGATAAGCGTCCGATTTCTTGGCATAAACCTTGCACTTCACAAGTGAGAAAACCGATTTGAAATTGAAGGCCTTTTGAGAAAGTTATATCGTTTTCAAATAGGGTTAATTTATCTATGTTCGTTTATGGAGAGAAAACAATTTCGGGAATTCGAACGAACTAACAAATACCGGAATTTTGAATTAGTTACTTTCCCTTGAACTCCCGAATTCCGGGACAAATTATATTACCGTAATATTGAAACCTTCGCTGGTGCTGCCCACCCATAATAATGTTGAAGAATCCAATTTCTCGCTCATGCGGTCTCGATGCGGTCCGTAGAATGGAGTTCGAATGCATATTGCGTTGGACCAATTTTGCCACCACCCCGCGAAGAGGACGTCGACGACGTCCATGTAAACGGCAGCATCGCGTTGCATATCCCACGGGCATTGTAAGCCACACACGCACACACACACACTCGCACGCACACCGAGCTAAACCGAGATTCATGTTTGTTTTCGTATGGGTTCCGACTTTGTGTGCCAGCGAACATAAAACCTTGTTAGTCTCTCGAGTTCGAGGACGCACGAGACGCGCCACAAAAGCGCACGCGATTCAAAAGCAAAAAGCGCCCGATGGCGAACTTCGTTTGTGTGTGTGAGAAAGTGTGTAGTATGTTAAAACCAACAGGTCATTCTGAGGTGGAATTTATGGACTTATTTCTATCGCCCTAGCTCATTAAATTGAACCATGCTGTGTATACATTTTTTTAAAGGGAAAGATACACTGACACAAACATTGTGATGATGCCGTTGCGATGAATGCACATTATTATTTAACTATGAAAATTCGTAGAAGAATAATAGTAGACATTACACCAAACACAATAATTTGTGTATTTGCTCATAGTTATGGTTATAAGTTATAAGTTATGAGTCAGTATCGACCCAAAGAGTATTCCAAAAAAGTCGACATTTTCGGTCGGATTTGGTCCTGCGCTGGTCTTGCGCTTATTCTCTGTGCTCATTATTTGACACATTTGACTAGGGTTCGTAAATGTCAAGCACAGGAAAAGAGTGCGAGTCCTAAATCGACCCAAAAAGAAGTACAAAAAGTCGACATTTTCGGTCGATTTTGGTCCTGCGCTGGTCTTGCGCTTATTTCCAGTGCTAATTTGTTGAGTCGCCCCACCGTATTGAAAAATTGTATGTTTTGTAACTCGAGAATTATGATCGATTGAATAAATAAATATTTGTGTTATTATACCTTTTTATTTCAACAAGCTAGTGAAGTATACAGTCTCTGGAAAATATATCATCTTGTCTACCCCACTTTTCTGGGCGCTCCCATCAACCAAGGCGTCGGCGTCTACATCTCGCGCATCGAGGAGGGCTCGCTGGCGGAGCGCTCCGGTCTGCGGCCTGGCGACACGATACTGGAGGTGAACGGCACCCCGTTCACGTCCATCAGCCACGAGGAGGCTCTCAAGGTAACTAGGCACGGGAAATTTGTCGCACTCTCTCGATCTCTTGGTGTCTGAATGTCGTCCCATATACTATTCTGTGTCTTGGCGAGAGGTAAGTGTGACACTCGTTAAAGTGTATAAAGTTAGCCGAAATAACATGCGAAATAAATCAGCTTTTATATTTATATCAAGAACGATTTATCTGCTTCTAGAAAAAGAGTGAAGTTGTTTTCATCTTAAACTCTTTATTTGTAAAACTCCCGTTTCAAACTCTAAAGGATTATAAATTGATTTTATCGTAAAACTCCACCCTTCTAAGTTACTTCATGTATCGCTATTTTTTTTTCGTTGCTTTTCGAGGAGCGGATAAATTATTATTATTAATATAAATGTAAAATAATAATGTACATATTTAGCATGTTGTTCGGCTAACTGGATACACATTACTCGCTCTCGCTGCTCGCTCTCGATGTGTGCATATGCGTTTTCTTTGTCGCCGATCGCCGTCGGATTCGCGTTCCGCTGACTGCCCGGCTTCTGCATGAATGCAAGCACACACGCAATAAGTGTCAATTACACTGCGCAATACACACGTCGTCCTTGCCCACACACACACACACATTATCTCTATATAATTTATATGGTATTTCCGCGTGAACATTTCAATTACAAAACCACTTTCGATGTGCTCTAGGAATAGTGCAAGTAGCAATTTCAGACGTGCGGTGACGAATTCAGTATGACATAAAACATGCAAAAACCAGGGAAGGGTGGATGGCATCGCTGTTGCGTGATATGAAGCCTAATGAGCCTTTCTATATTGAACTTTTCTCTACAGATTTCTTCTGCTCAATAGGTCATTCGACATGTTGAAATTACTTGTTCTCAGTTAAATGAAAACCCGTATAGTTCTGGTCAGGATATCATTTTACTTTCTCAACGTTTCTCTGAGAATGATAATGATCGCCTTATTCAATTTCTTCCAGAACGCCTTCCAGAACGCCATTTCTAATTCCAGATTCGTGAGCACGTCTGAAAAACATATACAGATTGCCGATAAACGTCATAACTTGACTTTTGTGTTATTTATTAAATGACTATGAAGCCAAGTCTTCATGCCTATCCCGAATTCAATAATATATTGGCCCCATTTAAAGTTAATATTTATGCTGAAATTCTGAATAACGTTCCGTCGACTTAGTTTTTCAAAATGTCAATTTAAAATTGAATTCTAGCGAATGTCTGAACTCCCATCAGAATTCAACTTGAAGTTCGCCCGAAATAAATATTGCACGTGCAAACACGTGGTACTCAACATCACTGACACACACACGTGCACAAAGCGGAAGCGGATGCGCCATCGTATTGTGCTCGCATCCACTCGCTTGTGTGTCTGTGTGTCTGTATGGCAGAGGTCATGGACGCACGCGCGCCCGCGGTTCCCTCCATTCATGTTATATACTATATGTTTTGTCCAAGTTTACTGCACGCGCGTGCACTTCCATCGCCATAATGCCGGGGTTTGTGTGCGGCTAGTGGGAGGACTTATTTTATCTGTATACTCGCAACTCGAAGAAGAGGCAGCAACAGCAGTCGGTGCGCTCTCAACTTTGCAGGCGCCCGTGTGGTTTTGTCTTTCCTTTCCTGCTGTTGCTGCTGCTGCTGCAGGAGGTTTTCGCTGAAATTAAAGTGCGCTAGCACACCCTGCTTTCAGGTCCGTATATACCATATGGGCGATAGGTGGATAGTCCCCTTCGAATCTTTCTGACAAACCTAAAAAAAAGTCCATCAAATTCTGAATCAGCTTCGGATCGACATAAACTAAATATTGAAATTAGCAATTCGACTTCAGTTTAAGATTTTCCAAAATCCTGAACCAGCTTCGGATTTACTCATAACTCATAACGTAGCCGCTAAAGCCAAAAATGCTAATTGTGTGTGTCCGGTGATTCCTACAATATTCGAATGTATAGTAATCAGGCAGTCTGAATCGTTGGGAACAGAATTCAAGAACAATGATTGCCTTTGTTGTACAGCTCTTCTCCTCAGAGACAGGTGCGTAGCACTTGAACACAAACAAAGATGTTGGACAGAGATTTGTTGATATGATATTGAAACCTTTTGGAATCTTTGCATTAGAGACTCACTAATTTTATTGTAGAAGACCAACGCAATCTGACATTCCAGACAAAAGTTACAGCCTTCACAATATGGTAGTTGTATTACCGAATCTTGACTTTTTTTTCATAAAATTCGGTTCATTATTTACATTTTGGCTCTTGATCTCGTGTATATTTGAAGTGTGAAACTTTATTATGCTCAAATATATTTTATAATGTGTGAAAAGTGAAAAGTCGTTCCGGGAAGATTCTATTGATGAACAGGCAAATGGCCCATAACTACAAACTCATATTCTTGATTCAGAACATCAAGAATACATTTCTTTTATCGTATGAACAGTTAAATTCCTCACAATTGACAAAAAAATCGTATCAATTATGTATCTAGACAGGACAGAAAACAACGCTTGATGTTTAGACAACAAATCGTCTCTCGACATTTTTCACCGATTGTATGGAGTACAATTTATTGATCACAAAAAAATATGTCACACATGTGTGTTCTTTGTAAGTGTTTATATTTCTTCGCACCTCAGACTATCTACGACCCTGCCCGCCCTATACAAACAGCGCACACCGCCAATTATGTGCCCGCACAACAACCGAGGACCTGCGCGCACGTCCGCACGTTTTCACACCCAGCACACACACACACCGCGCTTTCTCATTTTCCCGTCAAGCATTGCGGATTGTGGGTGTGTGTGTGTGTTCGTTTGTTGTATGCGTGTTGTTTGCTCCTTTGTTTGTCTAGTCGCGCGCGCGCGCTTCAATTCGCGAGCGCGCTTGTGTTTATTATTTGGTCGAGCGGGCTTTGAAACTTTAACGCCATCATTCTTGTATGTGCGCGCTGGCAGTGAGAGTTGAGCGAACGCGCGCAGAGACAGCGCGCAGACACATCGTACACAAATGTGTAATTTACACTTTCGCGCGAACGCAAACGACTAGGCGCTTTGGGCGTGGGTGGGATGCCATTTAAGCGAAATAATGTGCGTTGTATAATTCGGAAAGTTTTGAGCGCTGGCCTGCGCTAAAATGATAGAGTGGAGCGTGGAGGGATGCAGAATTGTGAGGAAGGAACATTGTCAAAATATAGTTTCACACAATCATTAAAAACGACTATTTTTTCAATAAAACCGCAAGACCAGCGCAAGACGCGCAAGACCAGCGCAGGACCGAAATCGACTCAAAATGTCTACTTTTTGGACTCCGTTTTGAGTTTATTGAGGTCTAGCGCTCTATTCCTGCACTCATATTTGTCGGTCCCCAACATTACATTTAATTATATGTCATGTTAAAGAATAAGCACAAAGACAAGACAAACGTTTTATTTAAAAAATAAGTCTACGATCCACATTACTGCACAGGCCATCAGGTTGGCGGTGGCCGGTCGTTCCGAGTGCTGCATTGTACGCTCAGGAGCGCACACAAGTGCAGCCCGCAGCCGCCGTGCGTCGCTTAGCGCCGTCAGGCGTCCGCGCGCGCGCGCGCGCAAGCGCCAGCATTTGCATGGATTTGCATATATTTGGATAGAGCTGCGCGTGCGTCGCCGGAGCGCGGAAACGCATTCAAAGTCAGCCGGGCGTGCGCGCTAGCGTACGTACTACGCTGCTGAACGAGCGCATTGCATAAATTACACCGAAACACTACCTTTTAATATTATATACAGACAGAGTCGCTTATGTACATACACTAGAAACTAATAAGAGCGCCCGTCAGATTTGAGGACCGAATAAATTGCATTTAGTTTGGCTCTTTTCTCTTTCTCTCTTCCCGCGCCAATCGCCTTGAACCCTTTACTCCAACATGGTTTTTTTGTGTTCCCTTCCCCACCCCCCTCTCCGCTGGATTGTTCGGCAGGTGCACGCAAAATGTTTCACATCATCATTTTCGCAATTTATCTCGGTCTCGCAAAGACACGAACGCAGATGTGTGTCGATTGTTCGTCGGGCGAGCACGTTCATGTATAGTAGGATTCATACAATTCATGTTGCGCTCAGGAATAGTCGATTCAGCTAAGCAACGCCAGCGCGCATACACATATGTTGTTCATATTGCTGTAATGGCTCAACTGCACCAACAGTCATTTGCCTATTTTCATATGATGAAATGCAAAAAAAAGATAAGTGTTTTGTTATGCAAATAACATACCAAGATAAAAGTGTTTTTTACATAACAAGCACACATTTTTAGATGAAATCCTATATCTCATTTTGACACATTTGCTCTGCATTTATGAACATTGCGATTCACTTGTTCACAGTAATTCTATATAAAACGTCAACCTTTAGCACTCCGAAATATTTTGCATTTCGCCCGTCATATAGAAAATGGGAAATGACTGCTTGGTGTAGTAGATCCTCTATCATAAACTCTGTTCTATCTCGATGTTACTATGTGCTCGTGCTCGTGCGTGTGTTCGTGCCATTTTTCGGTTTCGGTTGGAATGACCGTTTTTTCGGTTGCTCTTGCTGCTGCTTTTTGTGCATACACGCTTCGATAGATACACATCCTCCTCCTCACCATTCACGCTCATTGTCGTCCTCTCATTAATACTCGATCTTTTGTCTTTGCCACGAACCACACACACATGAACATACGTATCATGTTCACGAAAATCACGAGAATCGTAGCTTCCAACCACCACCATCACCATCACAACCACGACACCACCAACTACATGCACCAACAACAGATTTACCACCACCAACATCAACAACAACCACCAACATCACCGTCACCATCACCACCCCAATATTTCGACATCCACGTCAATGCGCCACTTCGTCGCACGTAGACACAGTTCGACGGTAACCAGAAATAATTTGTTTTTTGCTCGCTTTTCACACACTTTGCGCGCGCGCGCATGGTGACATGAAAAAATGTTACTATGTGGCATTGTGGGAATGTTGGATGACGATGACGCCACACAGTAACCACATTCCATGATTGCCATTTGCCATGTTTAAATTGCGAATTTATTCGCTGCCCGTTACATGCCGAAGTAGGAATATAAAGCGCATTCGTTTGATCACCATACTTTGTATCAATAACCACCGACGAATCGAGTGTAGTGCGTAGCTCTCTCTGACTTATATAAATACCAGCAGATTGACAAACAACATCCGAACAAAGTATATGTCTCTGTGATCCCATTCTAGCCACAGAGATACATTTAAATGTACCTCATAACTACAAGGTCTGTCCCAATAAACACGACTTCCCAATATGGATATCAAAATCACACAATAACTGAGAGAATGTCGTAACATTTGGATCACTTTAGTTTTGGCGCCTGATGTGTCATAATATCAAATCACGAGCCTCACAAATAATAACTCTATTTTGATAAATTTCACTGATCACTTGCAATTACTTTACACACAGTGTTGTGGTTTATTCCACTGAAAATAAGCGCACTACCAGCGCAGGATCAAAATAAACCCTAAATGACGAGACTCCATTTGGGTCTATTTCGGTCTTCAGCTTTTTTTCCAGTGCTCATATTTAATGGTTTTTGTTACTTCTCGAACTGACGCTACGAACATACTGTCAATTCGGGCTTGAAAACATTGCTCCCGTTAAGTAAGATTAGGGAAATGGGTATCATCTTACAATGAATCATGTTGGTCCGTGAATATGAGAATAGGCAAGAAGCTTTATGGGTCGATTTTGGTCCTTCCTGGTCTTGCGCGGTCATGAGGAGTCCGTGGAGTCTACTCTTCGGGTCGATTTGGGACTTGGTCACGGACTCTCATTTTGCATATACACAAGGGCACCTAAGATGATCCTGAAGTCCTGTTTACACTGAGACAGACCTTCTATGTATTTTAACCATTGTATATCGTTGTTATCGCCATTATGTATTGCCATGTGTTTCCGTTTGTTTCTCTCCACGTTTCCTCTCTATATACATATACTCTCCTGTCGCTCGTGTTCGTGTCCTTCTTATAAACCACCACCACAACCACCACCTCAAAACCACACACCACCACACACGATCATCATCTTCGTCGCCACCGCGATCATCCTTCGACGTCGAATTCGGACTCGTCCTCCACGTGTCCTCCACGCGCATTCGTACGCTCGTTTATTCGTGTGCGTGTGCGTTGGTGCTTTGTGTGTGTGTGCGTGTGTGTGTGTGTGTCGTGTACGTCCCCCCCCCCCAACCCCACCCGACTCGCCCACTTGCCGCGCCGTCTAACCGCAATGCAGCGATGTGTGCAGATCCTGAAATCGTCGCGCCAGATCAGCATGACGGTCCGAGCACCGCCCGCATCGATGAACAGCACCTCTGCCTCAGCCGCCACCGCCCACCATGGATTTGGACCACCGCTGAGAGGAGGCGGAGGACCCGAGAACCCGGCGGCCATGATGGGCGGCGCCTACAATCAGCCGTTCCGGCAGACGTGCTCGTGGATGGACAGGCACGGACGGCCGGCGAGTCCGCCGATGGAGTACGGCGGAAGGAGGCACGCGGAGCGGAGGGACCGGATGCGGCGGGTGGAGATCCTGATTGAGCATGGGAACTCGCTGGGGCTGTTGATTAGGGGTGGCGTCGAGTACGGGCTGGGCATTTTTGTGACCGGCGTGGACAAGGACAGCGTGGCGGAGCGTGTCGGACTGATTGTGAGTAGGAATGATATATTGTTGAATCTGAAATCTAACCTCAAAGTGATTGTAGATAACGCGACGATAAAAAGATTTATTTCGATTTGTAATTGTTTCATGCATATATATAGGAACAAAAAAGGTCCAAAGAGGAACCCATTTTGCCCACAAAAGGCCAATATAAGCATCCGCGGGTTAACCTGTACATTATGCACTCCTAACCAACTTCTGTCCGTTACATTGTAGATATTATTGAACTCTACCCAACGGGAAACCTGCGATATGTTTAATCATAAGATACAAATACTCAGTTAATGGTCAATAATCAATTTTGCTTTGTCTTTTTGGTTAAAGACCTTGAATTGAAGCTTTGGAGATACATATTTTCAATTCAAGTTTGCGAATCGAATGTGAATAACTTCAATTCCTGATTCAGGTTCTTCATATAACTATATAGAAAATCATACTCGCAACTCGCAATATGCCTTTCATGAGAAGACAATACTTTGAAAAACAGTTCAATTCGACAATCTCTCGTCATGCAAATACTAGTGCCTGGAAACTTATTCCGCGTGAAGCATTATTCAAGATGTTTTCTACCAAAAAAAATATAATGCAAGGTTCATTCACTGATTCCTAGCATTACCCGTTCGACCATAAAAACAACACGTTCCCCAAGAAATAGATAAAGGTCAACAAAAGGTAGCATATTTGTTAGTAAAACTGCATTATCATTAAGCCTCTGAGATACGTCAAATCATCAAAATCTAAGTTATCAGACGCCCATATGTTTCTACGATCCATCTAATCGTTGTGCTCGATTCGTGTGTGTGTTTTTGGAAGGTCGGCGACCAACTGCTGGAAGTCAATGGCCAGTCGTTCCTCGACATCACGCACGACGAGGCCGTCGGACTGCTCAAGTACCACAAGCGGATGACGCTGGTCGTTCGAGACGTCGGTAAAGTTCCTACCACCTGCACATCGATAGAGCCGGAACCGTGGGACGCGTACAGTCCGACCGGCACGAGGTGAGTACGGATTAGTTTGTATTAAATTGTAGTTAATTCATCGGCGTTATTACTGTTTCGCTGACCTCTATTATTTCATGACAACGCTAGTTATGATGGATTGTCAATCGATTGCAATTAGCATAAATAAATGCAAATTACGTATTCAAATGTATGCCCTGCATTACGCATAACTTGCAGCAATTTACAGAGTAAATGCTATTGCACAGAATAAATGTGTCGACATGTCGATAATAATGCATGTTCCATTTCGACGTTCATATTCAACAGTAATCCGATTATTATTTTCCCTAATACAGTGTGAGTACCAAGTATACCGAGTATACAAGTACTCATGTAATAAATAGTGGTTGGTTTCATGAAGTAGATTCCAACGTTGAAATTGTTTTCAAATTCAGAAAAATGTATTATCCACAAGCTTCAACGATTTAATTATGGTTCGTTCGACCACACACACACACCCACATCCACTCTAGCCGCCGGAAATGCCCGATCTCCGCGATGGTGGAGGAGAAGGCGCGCTCGCTGCTGCCGCGCCACAATTTCGCCAGCCTGTCGTACTACATCACGGAGTACGGGGCGCGCGGAATGACCATAGATGCCTTTGTCTCGGTTTTACTAGAAATGCTGGACACACCCGAGAAGGTTTGTTTAATTTTTGTTATACTATACTAAAATGTTAAGGTCTCAAACAATCCTTCCCTATTTTCCTGGACAATCAGAGATGAATTGATAATAATTGAATCAAGTTCTTTTTTTTGTAACTGAAGTATCTTTCCCATTGCAATTTTGGTCGTTTTCTGTGTAAATGAAATGACTTTCAACCAAAGTAGCTCGAGATATATTGAATACAATCCGGTAATGGTAATTTAATCTTGCGCACTATCTAATCGTTAGAATAATGTTTTTTTAAAAAATGTTCATTGTAAACCTATCAAGATCAAGGCTCCGCGTTTTAGCACACAACATTATTCTGCGCTTTAAATACTACGAATAGTATCTTGTGTAGCACATAACCGTTATTATTTTATCAGATATGTTGTATCGCTTTCCAATTATGCTGTCAGTCTGGCTGTCAAGACCGACATATTTTTTCATACAATTTAACCAAGTGCAAGCGTTTTACGAACCCTAATCTGGTCGTTTAGATCAGAAGTGGGATTCAATCATAAACTTTGTTTAACATGATAAACTGGTGTTATTCGAAACTCATTCGCTAACCGGTAATTTGGCATCGATTTATCCATGTGCTATACTACAGCACACGTTAGTCACCGAAATTAGAGAGCTGGTGTTCCCCGAGGACCGGACGCGCTACGACGAGCTGGTCTACCGGAGGGACGCCTACCTGACTGATAGAGATAGACATCGGGTGAGTAGTACAAGTGCAAGCCACCGGCAATATTGCATTTCAACAACATGAATTGCCCAACCAAACCCAAACAAATGCCATCGAGATTGGACCCAACACTTTGTGCCAACACTCTAGAAATATACCTACCACATAGATATAGTCCATTCGACCATCGCTATAGAGTCGAACTCGTGTGAGTGCATGTGAATGTTAGTCAGATATGGTCTCTAGGATCATGCATAGCGAATCGGTATTTCTGAGCACTATGATTTGATGAAAATAATGTCCGCGCGCTGAATCGTATTCGTTTGGACCACGTTTGTACCATGTATATGCACATACCCGCTTTCATTTATCTGCACACTCACACACACACACACGCACCCCAGAAAAATTCGCAATCCATTTCATCTCTACGTCGTCAGCACTCTTTTCCAACTCACCTACCATCACAGCATCGCAATCAGACACACACACCGAGAGCACTCTCTTTCGCAAATCCTTCTTCACGACAGTTACCCGAAATTCAAACGAACGAGAGACGTCTCCATTACGAAATTTGATAGAGACACACACGCTACTCGCAATAAACTATCTGCTATCTACTATCTATCTATCAGCGTCTTCAACCAAGCTCTATGCAAGCTCTATTCACATATTATTACATATGGAACTCGCCAACTCACTCACTCCGCAAAATCTCTCTAGTACTATTTCTATGCTGCCCTATGACATATCGATTTGCGCCGTGCCATGCGACAGCATGATCTTTTTTGTGTGAATCAAATTGAAAACATAAACCAATTCATTGTCAATATTTGCGACCTTCTCTCCTCTTCCTTCGTACCCAAAAAACCGAAACATTCCGCCAATCATTCCGCCACCCCAAACGAAAATATCCCATCGAATTTGCACCAACCTCGACCCCATTCCCCTTCTTCGTCCATCCTCCGTTCAATGCCATCAGGTGTCCGAGGCCGATCTGGAGGTTATGGCCGCCACCAACAGTTCCGCCATTACCGTCGACCTCACCACCGACGCAAAGGACATAAAGTCTCGGTAGTGTAGATGCGTCCGCCATTCGATATGTGATATATTACGTGTACATGGTTCGCCATCTTTGGCGTGAGTATGAGAACAATTTATCAACCAATTTTGGGAAATAAATTATTGTATTCTAGGAAGGCCAAAACCTGTACAATGCACCAAAAAGATAGGTCTCAAAACTTGTCTGATAGTCTTCAGCAACACAAGAAGGATTGTGGACATAATGTTCGTTTTTTTATCGTTTTGTACGTCTACCTATAATTTAATTTACAAAAGACCAATGATAAGTTTTGTTGAAAAACAGTATTCTATCGTATGAGAAAAAAATATTATGAGAAAGTCTCAAGTGTACGCAATTTTATTCTCTTTCCTTTGAGTATGCGCATGTTGTTGTAAGAAACTCCAGTTCACGAGTTTCTGTTTTTTGTATGTAGAGTGAAATCGTATATTGTCACCCATACAAAATATCGTGTTTTCATGATTATTTGGAAGGCCATATCTTTTCACTGGAGTGACTTAGAACAACATGCGTATACTCAAATGAAAAAAATCAAATTGTGCACAATTTATTCATAAATTTAAAAAACATAAAAAATAGCTAGTATGTTATATTAGTTTTAGAATGGTTCCATATACAAACGGAGAGTTCTTTCTTAGAGCGTGCTATGTCACAGGTGAGATTTTTTTATTATATTTCTTTCGTGTACGATAGAACAATAA
>JANTBZ010038198.1:0-13100 GCA_024741255.1 Exechia fusca
CACGCACTTCCTTGCACGCACGCCCGCCCCAACGGAGGTTTATGCATAATTCGATTATTCCATCCATTTCCAAATGACTCATACGCACGCACGCGTTTCGTCGGATGATCCGGTGAACGGCAGAGGCACAACGGATGAGGGCAATATTTCGAGTTACCTTGTTATTGTAAGCCAAAGTAGTCGAATTAAAACATTATTAGTAGATATTTGTAATTTTTCAAGATTAGGGTACTCGAAATATTTTATAGTTTGTCGCAAACCAAGCCAGTTTTCCACTTCCCGCAAATGATCGTTTTTCGGCAAAAACATCGACACTTTCAACAGCGCAATGTGCTTGCAACTAACTCTCAATCTTTCGGAAAATAGTTGTATGTTTAAGATCAAGGTCTCACTTTTCTAATGATGTATAACATGGCCACCTAAACCATAAAACAAACGCAGCAACGACTGGTCTTCAGGTCACTGGTCATCAGGTCACTGCCATAGCCAGCATGACCGCGATGTAAATTACTCGCTGTTGTAATGGCTCCATCGCTTGAACTCCAAGAAAATCTGGACAAAAAAGAAACGTATATTCTTGATCGCTTTATGTGTGCGGACACATACATATATCAGATCTATCGGCGCTTGACTCCGAAGCCGGGCAAGTTAACTCAATTTCGAGCAGTCGGAACTGTCCGAGTGGTTTGCATACTTTGCGCAACTTCGTCGACGTCGCTTCGTGGTTAGAGTGTGCTTGGGATGAGTTCGTTTTCCTAAAAACGACACACACAGAAGTTGCTCGACCATAGCTAGACAGGAAACAACGCAGACTCCACTTCCACTTCCGAGAGCATCGAAGCGGAGCATAAGAATTCGATTCGTTTCCGGCACACCTAACCTCGTTCACAACCACACGATTTTGCGGCCTAAAGTTCATTAACGTGCGGTGTGCCGACGAACCGCTTCGCCGGTATTGAAGAATTCGTATGCAATCAAAACATGTTATGTTGAGAGAATGCATTGGTTGCTGCGCCGTATGCATGCAAGTGAATTTTGTGGAATTTTTGCCAGACATGACACGACCATGTTTATGATTTTCTGTGTTGTCTGTGCGTGTGAAATTTTTGCTAGACATGACACGACCATGTTCATGATTTTCTGTGTTGTCTGACCGGGAATTTCTTATGATGTATTTCAGTAGAAGTGCATCGATGACGAGGACGCGGCAACAACTGGTCTGACAAGGCAGACACGACGACGTCGATGTAGGACTTGCGTCATTGTGCCAACATTACAAAGGCATTAATTTCGTTTCATCTATTATGGTATTATGCTGTAATGATACTTTGTCTTCTCTACATTATGTAATAGTTTCTTCTATTCTCTGTCTGTGTGGAACACGAAAGCACCGTGTCGTGTATGCGTATGCTTTGTGTGTTGACATTCAGCCACGCACATGTGTAATTATGCGTCGTATGTTCGCAACTGCTGTGCTGTCGTGCGATGTCATTTAATCCAAACAGTCAGATATACTTGTTGGGAGAATGAAACGAACATGTTTAAAAAAGATGGCATGATATCGTCGATTTCTGATGTAAGGTGACGGGAGTGTAAGCCTTTAGAAAGATAAAATGACAACTTAACTCACAATCACAAAGTGAATATTTGTTGACACCGACAATCTACCTACCTTCATCTACTCTAAACCATTCCATACTACAGAATATCTTATAACCAAAGTGTAGTGCAGTTGACGTCGTCTTTGTTGTCATTCTGTCGTCGGGTGTGTAAGCTGACAAGTGTTCACCTTTGCCGCATAAGTTTTGGCATGCGTGAAGTGCCGAAAAGGGAATTGTAAATTGGGCTTGTATGGATTTTACAAGGCACTCTCGATCTTTCACGGAGTCAGGTGGTAAGGAGTCATACTTGCGAAAATTTTCTACACATTAGATAAACATAAATGATTATATTGAATTCCGAAAACGAACGCTATTAAAAATCTATAAAATCAGACATTCAATTTGATTCGGGCCAGACCATTATGCTCGCAATAACCTTGTTAATTATGGCGAAACACTAATGCTATCAGACAATAGCACAACATTACGCATGAATCTCAAGTACATCAGACACAATCGATCAACGGCAAATCGCTGCTCCTTGGAACTCATTACGAATTGACGAAATCCCAATGCCCCAAAGCGACGATTTCAATTCGATTCCTTCTCGTGGATCGAAAAAGCGGCATTGATTGAGTGCGTGTCTGTTTTTGTGTACCCGGTGCCGGGTTGAGTGTTGAGTGTCGACCTCTGACATTGAATGGAAAAGAAATCATCATCATCGTGATTGAAAGCCGAATCCGGTCGACGCGCCGCGGAATTTGAAATATGCATGCGCCTGCACAGAGTACAACGACTTTTCTCCAGGGCGACGCCGACTTCGCTAGCTGTCGCCGCCCGCACACCCTAAAAAGAAATCGCGAGCGTGAGCACACGGAAAAGCGTGTGTATTCCGTTTGAAGAAGACACGCAATGAACCCCTCTGATGAGCTTCTCAGCGTTTTGACAGCGATTGAATGCGGCACAATCGGTGGAATAAATAAATTGTGTGATAAAGCATTTCAGAAGATATGCTAACTAAGCGAGATATTCATATCACAGATATCTGCTATATTGTTCGTTAGAATACTTGATCAAATAGTCCGTTTTTTCCAAGCACTAGTTTGGTATTCCAACATTATTGTGTGCATCAATGCGGACGACGCGATGTATCACTCTTTCAGTGAAGTTGAGCGCTGCTCTCGTACTAGTAAAAGCTGAAACTTGTCGTGAAACTTGTCGTGTTGATATACTGGTCCTGTCCTATCAACAGTAAATAACCTGTTAATAAACTTCGTATTTCAAATACAAACCGCTCAACACTCCTTAATGGGGTGAATGGATGTAGATGCTGATGATGTGTGCATCGCACGATATGCGCATTTGTATCTGACTTGTGCACCAGACATTCATGACTGCTGCTTATCGTTGCATATGATGCGATTGATGAGGTACGGTGAGCGATAGATTGAAAGACACGTCGAAACCTGAAAAGGTCAAGATGGATATGATGGTATTTTCCATCAATTGCAACAGAACACAATTATAAAATTTGGATTTTCTGAAGTTTATTCTGAAGTTCTTGAGAACAATTCATGTTGAATATATAGTGTACCTATATATAGATTACAGTTGTCGCACCACGAATATTTCCGCGAAGGCGCACGAACTTCGCGGTGAGCAGCCGTTCGTTGTTTAATTTTCGGATTAAACATAATAATGATAGTATAAAAACCGTTATCTGATTACGTGTCTGTGCGAAGCAAAGCCAGCATATTCCGTATTCCGCTTGTGCGCGCGTAATAGCCATTGTGAGTTCACAATTGTCAGTTCTAGTACAATCATTCCAAGGGTTGGAGGAAGTGAAGATTATGTATTTTCTTTCGCACGCACACTCGCCCACATGCGTGCATGCATTTCGTGTCGTATTCTATTGCGTGACCAGAATTCGTGAGCCGTTCGACATTCCGTCTATGACACGAGATTCACATGGCATAAGAGGTAGCTTTAACATCGAACCAGAGTGACAAATCACGGCCAAGCGTCTCCTGAATGTGTGACAACCTGTTGATGACCGATGAATAGACGGGCTGCCGCAGCCAGCAAACCCTGAAAATCGCCACCACGACTAACATACTTTTTACAATCTGAGCGGAACAGTAAAACATTCGAAATTTAGAAAAACTGCAGCAAAAAATATTCTGCCAAATATAATTACTTGTTTTAGACTGTCGGGCTAGAAGAAAACTATGCAAAGTTTCCATCAAGATGTTGTTCTAATATAGTTATCGCGGGACTTATCAGCCAACGTAGTACGAGCTCGAAAATTCGAATGTAAATTATAAACTGCGTATTGATATGCGGAAACCAATTAATGAAACCTAGTATACATGATACATATATGTATATTGGCGTGGAAAGTGAACCACGCCATTATATTCCGCATTTAGACTTACCAACAAATCCACACTCACTCGTATTTCATTTCATCGACAATTTATATATTACCGCCCTACATTCAAGTACGATCGAACTCATCCTGCAACTTCGATTCGATACCTTGCAGCCGTTTCATATAGGCAGCTTCCGATCGCCGAAGGCAAGCCTCCTTAGCGGCCATGTTCTGCTTCTTAATCTTGCGCATATGTTGCTGCAACCATGCCTTGAACTGGTTCCGTTGCTTCTCGTTGACCACGAGCGCGTCCTCGCAAGTCTTCGAATCGATTGGGCACCTGTTCGGCGGTTTTGCAGTTGTTGGTGCTGTGTAGATTGTCATGGTTTTGTATACAATGAATATATACTTGGACTAAGATGAGTATATTAACCTTCTACCGAGCAATATCTGTGGCATATCATTGTATTTTGATGTTGCAGAGGGCTTAGATGCTTCTGCTCTTCCGCTTGCTGATCGTGGTTTGAAACCATCAGAGAGCATATAATTGTTAACCACCAATGTCCGAGCACAGGGGATCATCGGGTTGCAGCAGGCAGAAGTCCCAGCACAAGTCCATTTTATCGCAAGCACGATATTGCGGCAATTCTGCCGATTCCTGTAGGAAGCAAATGTCGTATCACAGTTTGTGTGCTGAAAGTATCGTGGGTGCTTGAGTACTAGTAGTAGTAGGAACTGGAGTTGTAGCCTTCGGAGTTCGGAGCTGTAGTTGTCCTTGTTGTCGGAGAGGGTTGAAAACTTCTTGTACATTCGGCACAGAAGGTTGTTTCTCCAGGAAACCAAACACAGTAATCGTTGCATGAACTCATTGGGTTGCAGACTAAACATTGTGTCAAGCCTGCTGATTCAAGTAGTTTTGAAATTTGGATATTCGACTGATCTGATTGAGCTATTGTAGGAATGATTGTTGACGTAGCTGATATTGTAGTACTTCGTTTTTCTGTGGTAGATTCGCATGCGCTACGCTTTGAATTGATCGGGTTTGACGAGCAAAACTTCGAGCACAGATCGAATCAGGCTTTGCTGTCGAAGGTATGCGTGGAACTTCTTCTGACGCGATTGATGTAGCTAATATTGTAGTCCATTGTTCAGTTTATGTTTCACATGCGCTACAATTTGAGTTGTTAGGGCTCACCGGCTGTCCAGACGACGGTTCGCACACTTTGCATTCTTCATCGCCAGGATGCTCCAAACAGTAGCTCGATCAAAAAATATGTATCGAATTGTCGGTAGTAGTAGGAAATTCTGACAAAAATCGATTCGCTATCTTTCCTGTTGAAACGATTGACGATTCCGTTACTGCATTCAATTCGCTGTAACTCTTTAACCTCATGCTCCAGATAAATGAAACCGCAGTTGTCATGAGTTGCTCTGATGGAACTGGCACTTGAATTGGATAGCACGTTTCAATGCACTTCAGCGATAGTCCAAGAATATCCTTGTAGAATACATGCTTGATTGTTGAGCCCTGTACACATTGGAACATAGTTATGTACTCTCGCATGTTCTTTCTTGATTCATAAAGCAATACCTTGAAGTGCCCGGCGAGAACGATGTAAATAACGACGACGATAAATATAAACTGATGCATCTTGCATACAAACTAGATATAAAAGACTCGCGTGTGAGACGAGACGAGAAGGCGGAATTCACGTGCTGCGGCACTTGGACGTGGTTTGGCAATGTTAGCCCTAGGCGTTTGGTCACATGTATAAATAAAATCTGCTCGAGAATTCTTATCGTCTCAGCGTGGAACGGCTGGCGTTCGCAGAACGGCGACAATAATACAGCATTACATTACAAACCAATTTCATGGTGCTAATGCACTACACGATGATCCGCCAAGGGCAGCACTCACAGTGAGGAACTGCGCCGACCGCGACGATTGTTTGGGAACAAATTTGATATTTCATATTTCTCGCATAAACGCTAGAGTGCTAGATTCTGATCTCTTACACTTTGAAATTGAAATTTGAGTCCTTCTTCAAGAGTTGTTAAGCAGATACTGATTGATTGAAACTACCATACATTTACGAAAGAATAATATTAGCAAGCAACATATGTGTTGAAATTACATAATTATAAATAGGTTACAATGTTGATTGACCCTAATCTACAGGATGCATCACATTTGTTGGATCTATGAGAACATCGAATACATTTATCATTTTCCAACCGATTATCATCCAGAATTGTCCCAATACTTACTGTTTTAACCAGTTTTTTTTAATACACCATAGTTAAATTGGCGCCATAGCAAAATTGTCTGCAATTTATATAGTATTTTCCTGTTTTTTTAATGTTACAAGTGTCAAAAATTGATCATCTATCACTTTGTTCAAACAGATTTGCAGCAATATGTGCCGATATAACCAGTCTTACTTCGCTTCCCTTACTGACAACAGAATAGGCGATAATATCGAGACCTGTGGCACCGGTCAACCACCGAGAATAATAGCCACTCTCGACAACGGAAATATTCCTAACCAAACCGAAAAGGTAGATGTCGATGATTCGGGATATTGAATGAGTAATTCAAATATCAATATTTATTACATGCTTTGATATTTTACAGCGATACACTCTGGCTTCAAGAATTCAATATTCTCCAAATAAACTATGAGCTGGCTGTTGGTTGTGGGTCAATGGCTTCTGTGAATATTGACGTTTGAACTTGCCAGCGCACGTGTAATTATGTCTTTGAGCGGACAATTTATTCGCGTAACTGTCGCTGCCGCAAACATAAGCAAGTTGCGAGTGGCAGAGACGCAAAGGCGGGCGTACTCGAGACCGTTTGTACGTAATGAAATGTCCAGACAATGGGTGCGAGACGCCTTCGAGTACTCGGGACAAAATTTCGATTGGATTGCGTCGCCGGTTGCCGTCGACGTCGCTCGGTGCATTTGACGCTAAATGTGTCTATAAATTTGCGAGGTCGAGCACACCGAAAGTGATTGGAATTGTGTTACTTTGGATCGCAAGTGCTGTTGAACTGGCGTGAAATCACTTTGAAAGCGAAGAATACGAATATTCAATATCCATCGAGGATAAACGCTGATCTCGGTGTCAGATTAGTCTGCTTTGATGCCAAAAAGACACACACGGCTTTGAGATACGTGCCTACAATACGCCTCATTAGGGAACAATAAATACCCAATTAATAGACGTGCTGTGCAAGAATGCCCTCGCTAGGCGTAAGTTGAACGTGTTTGCGTATACGTGTCGCGAGACCACGAAATAATGACGTCGTTCGGTCGTCGTCTTCTTCTCGGGCATTTTGCTCGCTGGCGCGATAAGCACGAGTGGGCTTGAAACTCGATTTATACACGCATATGTAGCAACGACACACGCAGTTTGCCAATGCCATAAATTAGTCACTGGAAGCTGCCATTACGTGCAGCGATATGCGTGTGTGTCTATGCATATATGTAAGGCCATCCAGAGTGTTTCGTTCGCTATTAAGATAAAGTGATGCTACATTATGGGCGGCGAAACCCAGCCGTGTTCATGTGTGCGCGTATGTATGTATTCTCGCACGTGCTCAGCTCCTCGAAATTGATATATGCAATATTGGCGTGCAGGGCCCTGGATATGTGTCCCGTTGAGCGCAACGCATCCAATGGAACTCCTGAATATTAATAAATAAGCGGCACGTTTTTTGTCGTTGGTCGTTTTGGTGCTTGTGTGTGTGAGTGTGGCAAAGGATTTTATGATTTGACATGTCGATCCTCGTGTTCGTTCTCGACTGTTGATCGGAGTTCGAAATACCGACGCTGTGGGCTGAAAAAACGAGGAATCCACTTCGGGGACTCGCATTAAACGACATTACAAACAACACGCGCTCTAGTCGTTTATTGTATGTATAGTCTTGTTTTTCGCCGCTTCCGCACATGACAACAACGGCGACCCACATATTTGTTCACCAATAACGTTTGATATGTGCGCATATTTGTGCGTGTGTGCGGATTTATCGGTCTAACGTTGGTCTCGAGTATTCGCTTTTTTTGTTCACATTTTTTGTCGACGTTTTGTTTTTCGTCCCGTGTCTGCGGATAACGAGTCCTACTCGCCGGTCCTACTTGCCGACAAATCGCCCAAATTGATTTAGGACGAAAAAACATCGGAGAACATGTGCAAACAATACCCTTCTCCAAACAGTCGTAAAAAACAAACTACCCGGTCCGACGTTTCCAAGCTATGGTTAGCATGAATAGGATTATTCCTACGCGAACACCTAACGCGCGAACACCACCCATCCATCCACCCACCACCCATCGCCAGACACCACCATCAGTGTTCATTGGAAATAGATTTACGTTTCGACCGTTCCGTGCATACCGGCGCGTATGCTGTTCAGGAGTGGATGGGTGCTCGAAATGACTAGCTAGCTCTCGCTGTGGGGTAACGAATAAAATCCAATTATCGCGGTGGGTTTTTCTCGTTTAGTTGTAACAACCACACCACTATTCGAGGAACACGTGAACCACTCGCCATAAATAAATGGATTCGATGGCGGTTCCGCTATGCTGAACCAAACACTCGCGTTGGTGATGATGCTCCGGCCCAAAAAAGGGATTCCAATAACCAGCGAATCAAACATGATTAACACAATTGGCTATGAGCGCGCGCGCGCGTTCGCGAGCAGCAGTCCGTAACTCACGCATGGTCTGACTGCACGATTGCGGACGCACATCATCGTATTAATTCCTGTCACACGCACACATAAATCGGCACATCACGACGGTGGCCATCAAACGCAGCGACAATGCGATTGAACGTCGGCCGAGGTTAGGTTTGGTTTATTGTTTCCGTCACAAAGACCATGCCAAAGACGACGTCGTCTTCGTTTCCGTTTCGCTGGCGTCTTGGATTTATTCTCCGTATTGTTTGTAATATTCATTATTTAATACTTCCTTTGTCTATTCGTATTTGAACAAAAAATGAATAAATTACGTGAAAATCATTCATTGTTTCGAATTCAGATGGAACAGGTAGGATCGAGGTATGAAGTGTTAATCCGGAAAATCCTTATATCTCGCTCACTTGTTAACACGATGTTGTACACTTGATAATTTATATAAAATTCATCCCGAGACCAATTTTTGTGCCTTTTATGGTTCATCAAATTGCGGATTACGTACGTACGATCGAGGTATATGGGAAGTGCCGTCGATTCTCGATTAAATATGGACTTTGAATCTGTCCTTTTTTGGGTTTTTGGAGGATATTTTAACCTCAAAAAAGTTTTGAGGGAAACCGTCTTTGATATCAGATCTGGTAGAGACAGAGCCAAACATACTAAAAAAAAGGCAACATTTAACATCCTTCCTTTGTATCATCGTTAGAAGAAAAAACCCTAGGCAACCCTAGGCAACATTTAACATCCTTCCTTTGGATCATCGTTAAAAGAAAAACCCGCATCCATACCGGGATTCGAACCCAGGACCTTCCGATCGTAAGACAGGTACTCTACCCCTACGCCACTCAGACGACCAAACATACTATAAATACTGAAATTCGTGTTTTTCTTTTGAATGAGAGTTCCGAGTGCTTAATTCGAACCGAATGGGTTCCTACATCAACAATCATTCTGGCATCATTGGTCCTTACACCAACTGGCACTGTTTGATGCTATTGCCGATGATAACGTGTAAAATGAGTTCAGTGGTCACGCCGAAAATATATAATTCAAAGATGGTTTTATCGATGGCTACTTTTCGTTTTAAATGATCTAAAACCCTTTCTTTCGAACCTACAGAATATTTTTTATTTATTTCGAACTTGTATCCCCTTGGAATATTCTCATATTTAATGAACATGTGGGAAAACCGCCGCATTCGTGCAAGAATTTCCGAATCTGTGCTTCCGTTCAACTCGTTTCGACTTCGACCTAAAACCTCACATTTTTTTAATATTCAAAGAACTAGCGCGGAAGAACATTCGGAGGACACGGGAACGGTAGTCTATTTAAATTTCCAACCAGTAAAACGATCAATCTTTGTCACGTATTAACTATTTTATCTATATCTTTTTCCGTCACTTGGAACGTGAAGCTGGTAACATTTCATACCTCGATCCCTGTATACATATTATTTTGTACTTTGTAGTCGTATTCGTATTTTTACTTAATTTCGCAAAAAATATTTAATGTTCAGTATTCAGATTATTGTGTTAAGTAATTTAATTAAGTCTGCTATAATGATATGTTGTGTGTGCGTGTTTGTGGGTGTACGAACACGCACATCTCAGCCAGTCATTATAGCGATACAACATCGTCAACCCCCACTCTATTCGCATAGTATGTCCAATGATGAAAAAGGTGCGAGACGATTACACGCACGCAATGCCAGTTAGTGCGGTATTCGCAACGCGTCATGTCGTTTCCGTGTCCGGTCCGGCGAACCGGCGGTGTTCGGATGAATGGTGTTCGGGTGTTCGTGTCAATCGATTGCGCATTTTATCGTCTTGTTTGCCCGATTCCACTGAATGGCTGCTTGGTTTGGTTTAGTGACTGGAACGTGCGTAGCATTCGGCATCAAATGGTATCGGTGTAAATCACATCCGTTTAATACATTAGATTAGTTCACTATGGTTATTGTATCGAAACATTTTATAAAATCTCTCTCGATATTTACGATATGGACACCAGACTTCAGCTATGTTATGCAGCTGATTCGCCGCATTACCATTGGCGTTCATTCATTTGACTGTGTAGTCATTTGGAGCAGACTTTTTTTTTTAAACTCATAACCATCGTATAGTGTGGTTTTGCTATGCAGCAAAAATTTCTCTCAACATAACATGTTTTATCGCATACGATTTTTTTAAACCGTTTCGCCGGTTTTTCTGGCGCATCGCATGTTAATGAACTTTAGGCTGCAAACCCGAGTATCGGCGTTCCGGAAACTAATTCTTATTCTTCTTATGCTTATTATGCTCCGTTTCTATGCTCCCGCAAGCGGTAGGAGTTATAAGCATGGCAAGTAGTGTCTGCGTTAATTCCTGATAAGCTTCGGGTGAGCATTTTCTGTTTGTGCCTGCATTAAATTATTTTAGGAAAACAAACTCATCCTAAGCATACCAACCACGAAACGACGTCGACGAAGTTGCGCAAAGTATGCAAACCACTCGGCCAGTTCCGACTGCTCGAAATTGAGTTAACTTTCCCGGCTTCGGAGATCTGCGCCGATAGATCTGATATGTGTTTGTGTTCGCTTAACACATAAGTCGTTCAAGAAAACTCGCATCCTGCTCGTCCTGATTTTCTTGCGGTTAAAGCGGTGGTGCCAATAATGCAAGAATTTTTGGAGCGTAACCTGAGCTCCAAAGGATCGTTTATTTTGGCATTGGAAAACAAAATTGCCTAGTTATCAGGTTATCTATGAGCGTGCACATATTTCTAGTTAGGCTATAGCTCGAACGCAAAACAATTCGAACACGTGTTTTTCAATTTTTGACTTCTGGGAACAATATGCAATCGATACAATTTACAATATCCGCAACATGGGCCTTCAAATTGTTGTTGGGAAATATCATGTTCGATGTCAAAAAACTACATTCTGCGGACATTGTCGAATATCGTCTGTCTGGACCTGACCTTACATCGGAAATATATAATTCACATAAGTAGTGTTGATGATGTCGTTCCACTTCAGGATTAAAAAGAATTTAAACCGAAAAAATACAGGGATCCTAAAATTCAATTAAACATGTAACTGTAAGATACGCATATTTAGGGCTCCAGGTGAACATTCTCAATATGTTTTATATGTAACGAATAACTCTCACCAACAGCATTATTTCATGGGAAAATCATTTCTCCTCATAAGGAGTCTTATCCATTTATTAAACAATTGAAAAAAATATATTTTCTAGTAGTAATCGCCAGCATAGGAATTGTACTGCAATGTGCGTCCCAAAATGTTCAAAGGTTCATCGACAACAGAGGACGATCAAAAATCTAATAATAACGCATTATAAATGTATGCATGAAATATTAAAAGGTCGACTGGTCTCGCCCTTCCGGAGCACCTTTTAGACTTTCATGAAATTATCGAATTTGACTTAATGCATGGTTTTCCTCGATGGACCGAGTATTATAAGGGCCAGGAATATGAAAATGGCGGTGTTATGCCAGAGATGTATATTTAGCGATCAGCGAAAATTCGAATTGAATTTATTGATCCGTTGTCCAATGTCGAGCCTTTAATTTTCATTAATATAGTGCACGCTCATATGTATTAGCCTAGTATGTAAACTGCAAAAATGAACAAAATACATGAACATACCTGATTAAAAACTATTCTAGATTCGACTTTGGCTTTCCGATAACATAGAAACTAGTTATTTCGCCCCCATCCGTCAACGCATCTGCCGTTCAGTGGATCAACCGACGAGTTGCGTGCGTGGAAATCGGATGGAATAATCGAATTATGCATAAACCTCCGTTACGGCGTCCGTGCGTACACTGAAGTGCGTGTCTGGAGGCATTTTTTGTGTGCGAACCTCGCATCCCGTTAATGGAGATGGACGCGTGAACGACACTCGCGAGTACATGCATTCAACATGTCGTACCCACACACTCGCACGTAAATAAAATCATCAGCTATTTGTTTGAGGGTTTTCTGTTGTTATGTTGTTATCCTGTGGGATTGGAAGTTCCCGTGCGTAGAAAAACATGGCAAACCTAGCGTCAAGGTCATGCATGTCAATCAATCATCTGCAGATTTATTCACGTTAGCTAGACGGAATGAAAACCAGCGTTCGTTCATGCAAAAGTTTCCCATACTAACAAATTGAAAATTAAAGTTGATGATTGATAAGGCAAGGAGCCTCGCATCAACGTGCTCTCATTGCACATTCGTAGAATTCTCAGAAGTCGTAATCGGTTCCGATAATGCTTATCAATTCTTACGTTTCTCTCGTAACAGTTTGTTATAAACTAGTTTATATATGAAGTGGTGATCCCAATAGTGGCGTATAGACATTTTTGGCAAATTCGAGATATATATAGAAATGAAATATACGCATAAAAATATGTCACTCTGCACAAAAAACCGTTCAAAAAA
>JANTBZ010038420.1:0-13088 GCA_024741255.1 Exechia fusca
AAGTATTTGATGTAACTGTATTGTTTTTAAACATGTCAAATAACTTGTTACGGCCTACGTTTTATTTTCTCCTTTTCCGCAGAGTGACGATACAATAAAATGTGTATGAGAGAATGCGTGGTGAGGGAAAGTGTATAACTAAAATGTTCTGTTGTTCGGAAATCAGTTGGAGAATACTTCCTCTACAGTAGTTTTATGGAAAATGTCCAATTGAGGTAGCATCTACTCATCTTAACTGATGTCGCGTTAAAATCGATCGTCACTTTGAAACAGTGTTCGGACTCTGCATGCATTCCGTTCAGTGTTATTATTTCAAATAATAAAACAAAGCGCTTTCAAACGGCTCTCTGGCATTCCATTCCATTTGAATGTGTGCATGTGTGCGCCTGTGCGGTCTTTTGTTTTTTTCCACAGCCACCAGCTCGACACCGCCGCCGCCGCCGCGGCTCACAGCAGAGATACACATCTGTGTGTGTGTGCATGCGCGGAATCTGTGCGCGCGCGAGAGTGGCCATAAATTATTTACCTCTAAATTAAATTTTCAGTTTCGTGTCGACGGCGACGGCGGGCGTTGCACGCGCTCACGTTTTGCGTTCGCGCGCGCGATCACCAACGACGCAGACGACGTCACAACGTGCACGTGAATCGTCGTTGCAGCATACCGCGCATATGTTCGGTATTAGTGTGCATGACGCTGAGTGCAGGCTGACCGCAATATAGCTCACCCAACTTTATGTGCAGTGCGAGAAACGAACTAACCGGGAATTGCTCATAGAGCGTATTTTCTTACATCGTCAATATAGTTTCGAGGAAAGTCCCCTTTGTAATTAAAGCATCAGCGAGTGTGGTTCTTCGAACGAAACTGAAATGGCGCCGTCACTGGCCGACCTCATGAAAATGAGTTGCACTACTCGCGATTTGACGACGCACAGCAAAATCGTTCATTTATTTTATGCACGGTGAGCGTATGTGTGTGTGCGCAAGCGCATCGGTAATTATAACCGCAGATCTGCGCACCGGCTCCACACCGCAAACGCATTGCTGCATCGACATCTCGCGTTCGGAAATTTATGAGTCCCACGGGCAGGAATTATATTAAAACCGCAACGACGAAGGCAAGCAAAAAACCAAACAAACTCGGAGCGTCGCGTTTGCGCAGATCGGCTCGAGAGCGTACACACACATACAGTTGTTAGCGATTTAAAGTTTCCAAGCGACATGCTGGTCTTTGAGGTTATTTTTTTTATTAGGAATATCTATCTTTTCTAAATAGCTCTACAACGTTTCAAATGAGTGGTAAATGTAGTCAGCGAATGACTGCCTTTGAACTATTAAGATATTGATCAATGATAGCTATTTCTGATACTTTTATGCAAATAAGCTCCAAAGTCCAGCATGATTCTTAGTAACTTCATATTGCTAGCAACTGTATGCAAGCACATATGCACAAGCACACACTGTTGCGCTGCGCTGCTCTTAATCGAGTAACGATAAAATTCCAGAGCAACTTGTGCGAGCGCACGCAAAAACAACCACACACTGGTCGGCATTATATTGCATCTTGTATAGTATAGTAATATAAGTATAACATACGCTCCCCGTCGAACGTTGATCTCGCGGCGCATGCGTGCACTTTGTTGAACACATGCACGCACGCACAACGCATGCATGAATTCCGCCTGCTGCCCGCGATGCACACGAGCGATAAATGTTTGTAATCAACGTAAGACACCCCCGAGGTGGGTTCGGGCACACACACACATACGCCTTACGCTCGCGATCGCCTATTAAATGCCGTGCTCTGGCTCAGGCGCGTGTGTGTGTGTGTATGCCGTTCGTCTCGGGATTGATCGCATTTTCCGCATGTGTGTAATTTGTAAGCGACGAACGCACACACACACACACGCACACATGATGATGAGAGGGGGCTCTCAGCATATAATATTGTTTAAGCATGCGTATTGCGCGCCGATGCTCCGGAGCGCAGGGATTCGCACGAAACAATGTTCAGTTTATATGCGATATTTCAAAGGCTTCCGCACTAGCTAGAACCGGGCGACGCCCCGCCTGAGCGAGCGCCAATGCGCGCATGGGTGTTCTAAGTAAAATGCGGTAATTATAGAATGAGTTCGCCGCACAGCATAAGAGCATAATACAGCACAGTATGTTGCTTGGTGGCTCACTGGACTGTGACAACGACAACACACACACAACCGCATGCGGAGCACTGCGCTCAGCACTTGCGTGCACACAAATGGCGAAAAGACTACTGTTCGCATGCGCGCACGCGCAGCATAAATTGTACACATGTTTTGTGGGTTTTCGCGCACAAGCCGGTATCCTGTAATCATTGTGAGATGCACTCGAGTGCGCGCACGCGCACGCTTGATGGAACGATCGTTTCTTATGCTTATGTGCTGCTCTATGCTGCGCACATACACGACACAAGAGTGCCCATGCACATCGAAATGCGCGCCTCGACTCCATAAGTCATAAAATCGGTCCGCTCTCGTCGTTCGCGTCGTTCAAGCTAAGAAACGCAAACGCATGTGAGAATCCCATAAGCGTTCATAAAATTCCAATTTACATTTACATGCTGCGCTGCGCCCGGCCGGAATGGCTGCGCAGGCCAAATTGCATGTTTCGCACAGTGCAGCGCAGCGCCCCATCCCATCAGGCGAGCGCATACGAAATATAATTATGGTAGTCGAACACCGCCGAAGATGCGCTGGCGCGCACGTTGCACGTGTGAGCATTTTTTTCTTCGCAAGCGGACACGTGTGTTTGGGCCGCGCTGTCGAACAGCCGAAATTACCATATAAATTGTGTTTGGCAAAACGGGGCGAGAGTGAGCCGCCGAGAGAGACGTCGTTCACTGCCAAAACCCACCGAGAACGGCCAACGACGAGTCAGCGAGCCAACCTTCTTCCACCAATAATGTCGTGGCATCGCAGCGACGGTATGTGAAATAATGTTTGGCAAATTGAATGTTGCGGCGGCCGTGTCCGCAACGCGACCAGCGCGCAGGCATGCATTCCACGTTTGTGTGTTCGCCGGCGGAGCGTAGAAAGTGCACATATCTGAAGGTTTTTTGTGTCCGACATCATGTTCGCAAGACCACGACCGCTGTCGACTTCGTTGCCATTGTCCAAAGACTGTGTGTGACTAAATGGCCGCAATCGGTGCGCTCTTCGCAAAGCGGATGCGCACATCGCTCAACAAAAGCGACTTCGAACACTGTCCGTCCGTCCGTCGACGTGCTACCGAACGACCGTTGTCTGTCTGTCTGTGAAAAATCGACTCTATCTACCTTTCATCGCCAAACGACGACTCCGAAATGGGATCGGTCTCGTGTCTTGTCTGCGTCGATGACACTTCTCAGAACTAGAGCGGTGTTTGGAAATCGAAAACGCATTATGCCATTATCTCTCGGAGTGCGTGTGTGGGTTGGAACCGAGGTGACTTCTGTGCTGTGCGTGTGTGTGTGTTCTAATGCATGTTATGTGTGTGTGTTTACCAAACTAATTTTCCATCGAATTACGTGAGACGCTCTGCTTTGCTCTCCACGTTTCACGCACGATCGAACGTAATAAAATGGTAATATCGCGCGTATATTGCCCGATATGTTGCGGCGCGAGCATATCCAAATACATCATTTATGTATGTATGATTCTGTGGTGGTGCTCGAGCTCGAGCTCGCGGTCGTCCTAATGGAAAAATGTGGCCGAACGAATAACATAACACATACACATTATAGTCGTGTCGTAGTAGGTATGTTCGGATTCGAACCGCAGCATAGCACGCATGCAACAACAACCAGCCAGGCCACGACATCGAACGGCAGCAGCAGCAGCAGCGGCAGCCGGGCCGCCACATCGTGCAGCATCTCCGCCGCCGCCGCGGAGGAATAAATGTGTATTTAATACTACTATCGCGTGCGTCTTCGTCGTGTATGCTGTACGCTACGATATTACTATGTTCGCGTGTTCTTATCCCGATTCAAGAGCGAATACCGGTTTTGCCGACGACGAGTGTCTGCGCATGTGCGCGCTCTGGTATAACAATCTCGGGCGCTGTTGAGCCGCGAGCGCCTCACATGCACGCAGCACAGCATACACCGCGATGCGAGCTTACCGCAGCACCACAGCACCGCATCACCGCCTCACAATGACTACACACACGAGAATATATGCTGACTGCGTGTGCGTGCGTGTGCTTCGGTTTTTTCTCGGGTTTCTGTATGCTATGGTCTGTGTGTATCTTTTAGTTTTTACACCTTAAAGGCTTGTGCTGGTCGTCGGTCGTCGGTATGGCCATCATCATCAACATACATACGCGTACGCGTGTCCGCGCGCCCGTATGTGTGTTTATTCCAGGTACACACACGCAGACACGCAAGTTGACTCGTGTGTTCTTAATGCGAGCACGACGATGCTGCGCGAGTGTGTTCGTTAGTGCAGCTGGGTGTGTGTGTGTGTACGAGGTGTGATCGGGTGGAATTGAGAACGAAATCATGTATTTATGATTTCTAGTTCTTCTCTAGCTCATGCATTTCAAACATGCTCTATTATTCGGTTTATAGGAGGATGGAAACGTGCCAAAAATGGTAACGATGCAGTTTTGTTGAGAAAACACCATTATATAATCAACGAAAAGCCATACCGATTTTCCTAGATATTTTCGAATGATGATAAATCGTGCTCAATTCAATTTTCTTCCATTTGAGTATACGTTTATTGTTCTATGTTGGACCTGAAAAAAGTTATATCCTATGAACCGATGTAGAAACACGTATATTTTGTATGGAGAGTGAAAAGTTTTCCCGGTACAAATTGTTCGTGTTCCATCTTTGGTTGAGTGATCATAACTGTTCTATCGATTGACTTAGAACAATGAGCGAGTACTCAAATAAAATGTAATGAAATGTTGCACAAGTCCTCATCATTTGAAAACATGTGCGTGAAGTAAAGGCACCACATTTAGAAGAGGTTGAGACTTTACTAATACTTTTTTTCGTGGATACTAGAGGAATGATTTCTCAACAAAACTGCATCATTACAAATCTTGTGCTAGTGACCCTTCTCATATGGACCGAAAAATAATCAGGATTAAAATTAATGACCTAGACTAGTAGTCATGGAATCGGCTTATTCGAATTGCTGTCGAATGTAAGTAATGCAACATTATAGTGCAACATAATTACCATACTCTAAGATTCTGGCCATTTGCTAAGTCAACACCAAATTCCCGAATCCAACCCATCACACCTCGTACCCCAATCCGGCCGCCACATGCAATATCATGCTGTATGCACTGCACGTCCAGCTCGCTGCGTGTGCTCACGTGGCATGTTCGGAATCGAAACTGTTGTTTTGTATGCCATTACATCGTACATGTTTTCCATTTACCCGCGTGCGTGCACCGATATCCAGTGTACGTGTACATGTATGTGTGTACGTGTCGGACCCCGGTCCGTTTGATCGAGCCGAGAGATAGCGCGCGCGCGCGCAGAGCAGTTTTCGAATGCAGTAGTTCGTGTACAATATAAGTTCGGACTGCTTATTTCGCATACCGTAACAGCACGCACACACACACTTGTATGTCGCGCTGGGACTCGATCGCCGCCACCGAACACGCTCAGCAGCAGCCACACCGCGTGTGCATGCATGCCGCAATAATTTATGGCATTTCGGAGGACCCGCGCTTGCGAAAAGCAATTAAACGAACCAGAAAAAATGACAACCGCCCGAACTGCTGCTGCTGCCCATAAACGCGGACGAGAGGCGTCCACGCTTGCGCATGCATAATGCATATTAACACACACACTCGCACACCGACGACTCAGATGGGGGGGCCGTGTGCGCGAGCGCGGTGATGGCGAACATGTGTTTTTGCAGCAGTTCGGTCGGTCGCACAACTCGGTGGCAGCTAAATATTATTTGTCTCAGTCGCTGCCGCTGCCGATTGCGATTGCGAATGTGCGAAGTGGCTGACGTGTGTGTGTAGCGCTCACACGCTGCTGCTGCAAACAGTGAGCTCGAACATGACGTGCAATAGGGCTCCTGTGGTTCCGCACAAATTAAGGCATACGCACACACACCATTCGTGGTGGGACTCAGTCAGTCAGTCAGTCGGCGGCAGCAGTAGAAGCAGCATATATGTGTGCGAGCGAGTGTGATCGCATTAAATATGTATGAGATGGCGCACGTACCTACATACAACATATCTGCACATGAAATGCTCCGCATTTCGGTGGGAACACTCGCATACGTTCAGCATAAATAAGTCCATGACCTTTTATGCGGAATCAATTCACGCGCGCATCGATACGCTCACGTGTGCCAGCGTGCATGCGTGCGTGTGCCACTCATATTTGTTCCACCTCTCTATTGCGAGGCGATGCCACCACAGCCTCCGCCGCAGCCGCGCATTACGTTAATTACAATTACGACTGTGCGCGGAGTGCTTGGACGAGAGAACCGCCGCTCAAAAGTACTCGCATATACAGGGTGATACAATCATGATCAGCATAACACTTTGATCAGCTGTAACTTTCAAACCAGTTGGCTCATGAAGCTCGAATTTAGCATTCGGACATTTCGTTTCTGTCGGAACATGTATTACAAATTGCACAAGCAGTACATCATAAGGACATAAGATATCTTGAATTGAACCTCAACGTGTAAATTCGGTATGCAAGATTAATATAGTCACTCACAATTTGTAGAGACGTAATGCATTGGATGTTGAGAATTTTGTTTTTGTGAAACGTTATTTTACATATCAACATACTGTTGAGTAACCAAGCCCTTTGGCGTGTGGTTATGAACATTCAAACAAGCCACCAACTTAATGCGTGATCACAATTTTCATCGAACTGAGGGCCATAGTTTGCTTTAGAGGTGGCCATATCGACAAATGTTGAGGAAATCATTAAATGCATTGATGTATCATAATTGTATTGTCTTTGGTTTATCATCCTTAGAGCTTGGAACATCAATTGAGTCACCCTGTATGTGCACGTATGTTTGCCTCACATTCCACACGAGCATTCGCCGCAGCATCGGCGAACAAATGGGATATGCTCGCCATCAGCGTCGTTGCTTGGCGGTGGTGCCGTTCAATTATACCAGCGCACCGCGTTTTTTGTTATGCTCCATCGTCGAGTGTATGTATAGTAAGTATGATGGTGATGGTTAAGCCATACCGATCGTACGCACACACACACACACACCGCACCGTTCGTTCGTTCAATTTCATGTACTCATTTCGAAGGTGAATTAGTGCCGATCGAAAATAATGACCGCGAAGAGCTATAGATACATTTTCGAGTCGATCGATCGATCCGCGCCGCAGACGCCAAAGCCGCCTGCGTGTATTTGTAGTGTAATTTATACTCACTACCTATAGTTTCGGCTTGAAGAAAAAAACATCCAAAAGCCATGTTCCGTTCCGTGTAATGGCACGGCGCCGCGAATAGGCGAACCGAACGTGAATTCCTCATCATACGACGAATGCGCGCAAATAACCGTGATACTACTCTGAGCCCCGCGTCCGCACGCGATATGTTCGCCACTCACAGTGTTAGGACAGATGTTTGTTTGAATTTTTAGCCTTGAGGTCAAATGCGGCGGCGGCAGCAGCGGATCTCTCTTCGCTCACGCGATCCGGCGGCATGCAGCCGCAGACACGAAACATAATATGCACAGCACCGCACAGCACGGCACGGACCATTTGGCCGATCGTACAAATTAAAACTGACATCGCTCACGAAAATTTATAGCCACCACAACGAAGATAAATATTCAATTTCTGTCCACCGCCTCGACCGCCAAAAACTGCCAAGCAAAATTACAGGAAACACTCGTCTCCATTACGTGTCTGATCGCTCGCTCGCTCGCTCCGACTTACCGATGATCGCGCAGATGATCCTGTCGCCGGAAGGCCTTGCCGCATATATCACACGAGTACGGCCGCTCATCGGTGTGCGTGCGCTCGTGGATCAGCAGATTGTACGACTTCGTAAAATGGCGCTGGCAGAACTTGCAGATGAACTGCTTCTTCGGCCGCGCCGCCCGACCCGGAGCACGCATCATCCGCCTGTCCAGGCTCTGCCCGTGATGATGATGGTGGCCACCCGGTCCGAACAGGCCGCTGGCCGCCGCCGCCGCCGCGGCCGCACTGCCCGGAAACACAAACGAGGCGCTGCCCGTCGGCGAGGGGCCGGGACCGCCGAGGAAGGCGCCTGGCGGCGGCCGGCCGTACAGGCCGAGTTGGGCGGCAGCTGCGGCTGCCGCTGCGGCCGACGCTCCGACCATTAGTTCAGACTGCTTGTCGGCCATCATGGCCATCTGTTCGTAGGTGGTGCCGGGCGGCAGGTCGGAGCTGGGGCGGGCGGACGATCCGGGCGGCGGTGGCAGCATGCCCGGGCGCTTCGAGCCGGATGGCGGTCCGCCTCCCTTGGCGGAGGAGGAACTTCCACCATCTGAGTAGAGGCTCTGTCGCATGGCGGAGCGCGACGGCAGCACCGGCATGAAGGCGGACTGCTCGCGATGGCCGCCGCCATGATGTTGGTGCGGATGCTGATGCTGCTGTTGGGCGAGCATGCTGGCGGCCAGGTGCTGCTGGTATACGAGCTGGGCATCAGCGAAGCCGGTGCCGCGGACGGCGGAGGAGCTGCGCGACGAGGAGGCGGAGGGGCCGGGTTCGGGCAAGCAGACGCTGTCGTTGGTCGGCATGATGTGGTTTGGGGCGGATGGTTGCGTTCAGAATCTGTGCGGGCGACAAGAGGGAAAAGGGAGTTCAGGTCGTGATCTCGAGACGATCATGTTGTGATCATGCGCAATGCGTGTTGATCGTGCGCAACATGCGCATGAATGAATGAATGAATGCATATTTATGGTTGCATCTTAGAGCGCAGACGCAGAGGAAACAAGGTAAGAACGAAAAGAAAAAAGACGTAACGTGTGCACGATTCGCTGCGTACAATGGGCTGGCTCATATTTCCATGTTCTGCTCGACAAGAAAATTCAATTCAGTCATTTAACATTTTAAATATGACTGGTCAAGTCGAGAAGATGATATCGGCCAAATGGGCGCCGTCACAATCACATGCGGGCCCGTTATATGGCACTTTACATCTTCTTCGGGCAACAGATTTTTGTACTAGTGTCCTTTAAGACTCCCAGGGTCTCAAACTTGTTTACAAAAACATGGAAATCACCGAAATAAAGTTTAAAACGGTTAATTAGGGCGATCTTGCGGCCCAGTTTAAATCGCCAAAACGAGAGAGGCAAACCCAGGAACGCCTTCAGAATATAGACACGATTATTCCATTCAATTGAATTCTACATCTGTCTAGTCAACAAATGTCAGAACAGTTTGGACATTGGCGGGCATTCACAAGAAAAAGAGCGACTTCCAATAAAGTGGTCACTTCTGGTCCACCTACTTATGTTACAAAATATTCCGTGAACTGAGTTTTCACCGGTATAATTGAAATATAACTTTCATTCTCTTCTATTTCCTGTATAATGTTTAACATGATCATGATCTTCTCCTCGCCGAAGTCTTCGATCGCAGCAAAACCGTGCATCAGCGACCCGTCCTCACGAGCATACCTTTGTTTGCGTAGAATTCATGTAAATATGTGCACGAAGAGAGCCCTTTTCGCATGTGCAAGCGTTCAAACACAGCGTGCAGTCGGGCTTGTTCGTGTGATTGTGTGTGCTTATCCAATCCACACGAAAAATTCCAGAACCTCGAAAAAAAATAACAACGGCGATTCGGCAACGGAAAACGAAGACGCCGAAGACGATGTCGTGAGCTCGGCGAGGAAGCGCGCGCTCTCGGACGACGATATGTGATAAACGTGTACGTATTTACATAATATGTTAATGCCGTCGTGTGTGCGCGAGTCTCGTCGTATGCATCGAGAAAGAATAATATTGGACGACAATGTTGAACGTGCCGTGCCACACAGATCAGGCCAGCCACAGAGACCAGACGCCAATATTTATGCTGAGCCAAGCGAAACGTGCAAAATCATTCGCTGCTCGAATTTGGCCGGTCTTTGGCTCGGAATGACAACAGCCGCCCATCATCAAAGCCACTCGCCGCAGTTCATTTTAGGTCAGAATACCTAGTTCAATATTGGCATTCAATTCAAACACATGTCCACTGCTTTCAACGAGCGTGCGATCGGGCGCGCATTTTTGTCAAGTGCGATGCCGCGCACGTCGTCGTGTTTTCCATAATGTTTGTTTGATTTCAATATTTATCTTTCATATGGGCCGTCGCGTCCATCATCGCCAACGGAGAAGAGATGAACGATCGCGAGCGCACGTAAGACGTCGTTGCCTTTAAAATGCCGCGTCAACTAAAACACAAACACATACTCATAGTCAGCACACACGCACACACACACACACACGTGATTGTAATAAACAAAATTGTGTGTACAGACTCCGTCGTCGTCGTTCACGTCGCCTTTATAATGGGCGCCCATGCCGCGTGATTTCTATGGAAAACAATTTGTGCTGCTGCTCAAGCTGATGCGCTGATGTGTGTGATGTGTGATGTCGTATTTGCGCAAGCTTTTAATGTGGCGCGGTGCCCCGGTGCGAAATGTGTCGTCAATGCTCTATGTAAATGAGGCACGCGACGTGACGCGGGTTTCTCGGAGAAATTCATGTCAAATGTGGACGGTAGTTGGGCGATGGGACAACGACAACGACGCATCCAATAAACACCACAGCGAGCACGTGATCGCGAGATGAGCGAGCGAGCACGCACGCACGCCGAATGGGTAAACATGGAATCCCAAAGCACCGCGATGGGAAACGTAAACATTAACGTGTGTGACGCGAGCGTCTGTTAATTTCACGCTATTTTTATTTGCCAAATATGCACATAATAATCAAGATGTGCGGTGGCTACTCGCCGAACCTAACCGTCCGCAACAGCATCCAAATTTTGAATGAATTCATTGAGAAACACAACATTTGCACTTCTACTATGCGTGTGTGTGCGCTTCATTTATGAACATCTGCGAAAATTATGCACGCACACATGCGGCTCCGCATGCGATCAATTTCGGCACCACATGCGGTCCGCACATTTGCGTTATTAGCAAGCGACAAACTGACGCTTTAAATTATTCAAATTTTATTCCAGCTGAGCGGCGAGGAGCTCTAGCGCGCACTATGATTTACGATGCGCGCGATGGCAGTTTTTTTTAAATCGTACATGCATCCGAATGTTTTTTTCGGTGACGTGGTCGTTCGACAAGTGCTGCCAACCACCACGACCAAGTAAAACATCTAGAACACGGACCCAACCAGTCGATCGACGCAGCATACGCGCAGCATATATGATTGATTGTTGTTCCGAACAGACAGACGTCAATAGACCACCGGCTCGATCAATCTCGCGAGCAAGCGAGCGCCTTCTTTCGAGTGTGGCATTGTTGAGCATCGGAATAATTAATCGAGTGCGGAGCGCGGTGTCTTCTACAGTTCTACGTTGGTCATGGCGGGCATGGATCGCGATTGAAAAATCGCTTCGATCGGTGTCATTTTCGGAATGCACGCTTGAGGGCCAGAGCTGCTAGCAACAATCAGTTCGATGTTGCTGCCACTGTCGATTGTATGTTGGCTGCTGATGAGAACGATGATGATGATGCGGTCGATGGCGCGATGATGCGTTCCGACCGCCCACCGAGACGCAAGAGCGTTTTTGAATATTATGCTTGTGTGTATACACAAACGATGCGATACCACTCGCCGCATCAGGCGAGAAAAAATCGATAATGCATCGTGTCAATAAATACGGAGCGGAGCGCATCTTCGTCGTCAGCGGTCCCAGACCGTCTGTCGTGTATTTAGGCACGGCATTTCGTGTGTGAGTGTGTGCGTAGGCGCGCTTGCGCTCGGTGGCAATAAATTCGTCCCAAAGCAAACATCACACATGTGCCAAATACGGATCCGGCCACTTTCGGGCCCGGGATAAATCTAAATAATCATAACAATAACAATAATGCTGAACATGGTGCCGCAAGTGCTGGTTGTATATGTTGTATGTGTGGAACGTGTGATCCGGGCGCGAGTTGACCAGCAAGCTCCGCGTGTTCGCACGTTGCCACCGCAGTCTCTCGACATCGCAAGAGTCGACGTCGTTTGTATATGTGCGGCTATATGGCTGGCACAAGCAAATCACTGCGCCACCACGCCAAACGGGTTTTAACACATCAGGCACACACATATTCAGACTATAAGCGGTTGGATGGCGGCGGCGGCGGCGGCGAGTGGAGCCATTTGTGCCAGCGTTTAAACTCGTATATCAAACACACACCCGAGACGATCGGCGGCGGTGGTGGTCGACGTGGGTCTCTCAGTCAGTTTGGTTGTGTGTGTGTATGTGTGTTTGTGCGCGCGACCCACGATCTCACGGCAGCAGCAACAGCAGCAGCAACCGAGCAGTCGAGCAGCTTGGCTTCTGCGCTGTGGAGACGGATTCGGTTGTTCGTCGCGATGTCAGTGGTTGCCAACAGTTCAAACGGGTTGCATTTTTTCAACAGATGAGGATAATCATTCAATCGAATTATCGCTTGAATTATTTTTGAATGAAATCATAATGGAAGCATTCATCCTAATCTACACCAACCGTAACTTGACATGCAATCATGAATAATGTCTTCACTAAAGTGTAAAATCCTGCTACACCTTGAACGTATTTGGATAATTTTTGATGCGTTCTTGTAGCTGACTTACATGTGAAAGTGAAAGTGCCTGGATAAGTATTTTATCAAATAACTGACGAGGTAGGGCCGAACTGAGAGTAAAAGTGATTACAAGTTGTTCTCCTAGCACCAAAATGAACACAGACATATAGCATAGTCTGCGAAGAGCAGCGCAGCCTATGCTATACTACATGGTTCACTAAGTCCCGGGAAAATCGGTGTTCTGGTGCCACCACTCTCGAATCGATATCATTTTCCGGAAGAGCCATCTTTTAAAAGAGGAATAACAAATTGTCATGACATTTCATGAAGCAGTTTGAAAGTTATGCCGGTGCAGGCTCTTCCCCAT
>JANTBZ010038530.1:0-13085 GCA_024741255.1 Exechia fusca
TGAAGCACTGCTACTCTTCAAATACAAGCGGAGTATACAATTACACGGGAGGTCAAGACCTTCGGGTTGTAGCACCGAACATGATTGATTGATTGAATTAGTTTGGAGCTCGCGTTCGCGATATCAGAGTCCTTATTGAGTGGACATATGGAAACACACATCAGAAATAACGCATAGTGAGATTAGTTTCGTACTAGCATTCACCAGACACAGGAGATCGAGAAAATATTACTATACGTGTTTTATGGAATTAGTCGAGTCTAGAAGATAATTTTCTATGAGTTGTCAAACTTGATTGCATGAACATGGCAACAATATAGCCCAAAAATGAATTTGAAAACTGGCAGCTCTTTAATACTAGACCTTATATATGGTATACGTACATGAACCACGACCATCACCACACTACCCTGATTATGCACACACAAATTGCTGGCAATCGTGCCCGTGGTCGTCGTCGTCGTTGCCGCCGCGCACGTGGCTCGCTCCGTGACAATCGCACGGATTCGATCACGTTGCGTATTCCCGTACACACTCACTTAGGTTGACTTGCTCCGCCAACACCGACGACAGCAGCAGCAGCAACTTGTGTAGTCGAGATCCGAGTCGTTGGTGGAGTTAGTTTCTAACCGACCGTCGGACAAGTCAGTCCTAATCGTACAGCGAGTTCATTATATCATCCGCGCTTCGCGATTGTTTCTTGTGTGCCAGAGTACATTGTGTTTGTATGGAAGTTTTTTGAATTGATTGCGGTTCTTATTCTAGTGAGACAGACAAACGAAGTACAGTGTGACTGAAAGTGCCCGAATCGATTGACGTTTTTATTCAAGTGAGACAAATAAACATCATCACCTGAAAGACATTTATCAACAATTTAATCGACATTCGGATTCATCGTCGACGCAACATCCAACATCCAACGTTCAGCAGCTCGTCATTTCATCGTCATCATGTCCAACACACTGGAGCGCACCGAGTCGATGAACGGCGCCAAGGTGTCCGACTCCGGCTACGGCAACAGCAGCAACAACAGCCAATCGCAGCGCAGGTAGGTTGAATTGATGGATTGATTGATTGATCGATTGATTGCCGTTTTTCGGTGGTTATCGATTGCGTAACGACCGTTTTCTTATTTCGCATCTCCTCCGCATTTACCATATGTCGTCATGGTCACCGCACCCGCACAGTGGCAGTTTCAAGTCGCGCAAGTCGAGCAGCCGTTCGTCGGGCAGCAGCGGTTACGGTGGCAAGCTCTCCATACAGTCGAATAACAGGTATGCCAAGCAAACAGCAGTTCGGTTTTCTCCAGTTCGTCAAGATTGCGTCTTGAGGGGGTGTGTTATTTATAAGTCGGCACGTTGCACATAGGTTTTCTTCGTAACTCTGCGCAATAAAGGAGATCACGTGGCTGGGGGTACGAAATTAGTACGCTATTGCAGTGCGCCGGCGCCGTTGACGACCCAATCCATTTCAACAGAATTCTATTGTGTTTAAATATTCAATTTTGATTTTCCACGCAGTGATCCTCTGTACCAGCAACAGCAACAGCAGCAGCAGCAGCAACAGCAGCAGCAGTCCCAATCTCTTCAACAGTCGCATCAAAACAACAATGTTCAACATCAGCAAAATCAACAGCATGACCAACAGCTCCAACATACGACGGGTCAGCAACAGCAGCAGCCTCAGCAGCAGACGCAAACGCAGTCCACTCGGAATTCGAATTCAAAGGATCGCAAAAAGAAGAAGTCAAAATCGAAGAACATCATCAACAACAATCGCATCAACAACGGTGGTCAGGCAAACATCAATGGACCGCAGCTGATCTCAGCTCAGCATCAAAATACGACCACAACGGTTACACATCATCAGCAGCGGGCTAAAATCGACGATTTGCTGGTCGCCCTGAGCGCAGACAATTCGCAGAAGACAGTGTCATCCGGCTTGGCCAACAATATAGAACTCAGTAACAGTCAAACGTGCACAACCAAAGCAACGAATGAGAAGGGCGACAATACGACCGACACTAGTGCGGCAATCGGGAAGAACGGTTCGTATTGCTTAAAAATATTATTATTAAAAATATTAAAAATAATTTTGAATTTTGAATTATCCTCCTCACAGAAACATCCACACCGCGGAAACAATCCGCCGACGACAAGCCAGCCGATGTAAGTTGAACTACACGTCACCAGCAATGTCTTACTAACAACGTGACCCACCCCCAAACCACCCACTCACCCTATGCCATTTTAATTCCGCGGAACAGAACGGTTTCTGGTGCGTCATTTCCATGCACGACGGCATCGTTCTGCTGACGACGCCCACCATCACCGAAAGTCTCGGATTTCCGCGCGATATGTGGCTCGGCCGATCATTCATCAACTTCGTGCACCCCAAAGATCGGGCTACATTCGCCAGCCAGATCTCCTCCGGAGTGGCGGTTCCGTTCCAGGAGCATCCGAGCTGCACCAGCAAGGATGCGCGCAACTCGCTGTTCGTCATGCTGCGTCGCTACCGGGGTCTGCACACGCAGGGATTTGGCGTCAAGGGCAAGAGCGTTGCCTACGAACCGTTCAAGCTGGTGCTGAGCTTCCGCGAAGCGCCCGAGGACGCGCATCACAAGTCGGACAAGTCGGCGACGCTGCAGCCGATCGCAACCAGCATGCTGCTGGTGATCAATGCGATGCCAGTGCGCAGTGTTTACAAGCAGGCGGACGAGATCCTGCAACATCGAAGTCCAAAGTTCACGACGCGTCACACGGCCGCCGGCATTCTGTCGCACATCGACGGCACGTCGGTCGGTGCGTTCGGCTATCTGCCGCAGGACATTATCGGCCGGTCGATTATGGACTTTTATCATCCGGACGATTTGCCGATGCTGCGCGACGTTTACGGGACGGTGATGCAGAAGGGCCAGACGGCCGGAGCGTCGTTCTGCAGCAAGCCGTACCGCTTTCTGGTGCAGAACGGCAACTATGTGACGCTGGAGACGGAGTGGACGAGCTTCGTGAATCCGTGGTCGCGGCAGTTAGAGTTCGTGATCGGGCATCATCGGGTTATGCAAGGTATGTGCGAGTGTGAATGTTGCGAGATTGTGAGCTTCTCGGATGGTTCTAACAACACATTTTCCTTCCATAAGGTCCGAAAAACTGCGAGATCTTCTTCAAGCCCAATGACAGCAGCAGCAGCAGCAGTGGCGCCCAGCCGACCGCTGTTCAGCTGAACGGATTCAGCGAAGAGCAGCTCAAACGCAGCGTCCAAGTGCAGAAGGAAATCCTGCACCTCATGACCGAGCCCGTCTCGCGGCCGACCGATCTGTTGAAGCAGCAGGTGTCCGAGCGATGCAGGGCGCTCGCCGCATTCATGGAGACGCTGATGGACGAGGTCACGCGGCCGCCGCTCAAACTGGACCTGCCGCAAGAATCCGAGCTCACGGCTTCGGAGCGCGACAGCGTCATGCTTGGCGAAATCTCGCCGCATCACGACTACTGTGACAGTAAGAGCTCCTCGGAGACGCCGCCCAGCTACAATCAGCTCAACTATAACGAGAATCTGCAGCGCTTCTTCAGCAGCCGCCCCAACACATACGTAACTAGTTTCGGGCAGGCGGGTGCCGCGGCGGCGGATGCCTGCGGTAGTCTGCAGAACAGTCTGAACAGTCCGAGGCAGCGCGGCACTGCGGACACGGGCACGGGGACGGGCAGCGGCGGATCGGCGGGCAACGGAAGCCAGGGCAGCGCCATGCAGATGGGTAGCAGCGTGACGACGCAGCATACGGGTACGGGCACCGGCAGTAATGGCAAGACGACGGCCGAGTCGGCTGTGTCGGCGGCAGCGGCTGCGGCACCGCTGATGTTGACCGAGGCACTGTTGGACAGGCACAACGATAATATGGAGAAGACGATGGTGAAGAAACATCGCGAGCTGCGGTTCAGTGTGCGCAACAATGCGAGCGCCATTGCGGACAAACTGAAGTCGGTGGCAAAGGCGCAAAAGGAGACGCAGAACACGGTGGCGGCTGCGGTGCGGGTTCTGGAGGCAAGTGCTGGCGCTGAAAGCGCTTGCGGCGGCGGAAACGATGAGACAAGAAACAGCGCAAATGTGACCGGCAGCGGCGTTGGCGGCGTTGGCGTTGCTGGCGGAGCTGGCGGAGGTTGTGGAGGCGCCACCGCACCGGTGGTGCTGGACTTTCCGTTCGGCAATCAGGGCGTCAAGCGCAGCGGCTCGCGCTCGTGGGAGACGGAGATTCTGCTCAACCGCAAGCATCAGCACATGTGCGGCGGAGGTGGGGGCGCCGGCGATGAGGACCAGCTGCAGTACTATCACGAGCATCAGCATCATCATCACCACCATCAGGCTCAGCAGCAGCACAATCAGCCACAGCAGCCCCAGCAGGCCGCCATGTACGTGGTCGGTGGCCAGCATCAGCACCACCATCATCATCATCACAGCGGCATGCCGCCGTACGGTGGCGGCGTCGGGCTACCCTATCCGTACGGTGGTGCCTCCACGTCATCGTCGGCGGGCGCTCCGCTGCACTACGGTCAGCAGATGCATCGGGCGCCGCTGGTCACGGCCACGGTGGCGGCCACCGGAGGTGGGGCGACGTTTGCGGCCGCCTGTCAGTCGGACGCGTACATTATGCGCAGCGTGCTGGCGTGCTCGGCGCCGCCGCCGGAGACGCACAGCGAGCTTTACAAATCGGTGCCGTTACCGCATCATAAGGCTTCCAGTGGCGACGCACGCGGAGGAAATAGGTCGTCGTCGTCGTCGATGGACGATACGAGTGCATGTTATGGGGTAATTTTAATAGTCATTGGAGCCGGATTTATTTCAAACGTCTTAACTCTGGTCTACCACAAACACTTAGCCCAACAATCTGGAGAAACTACGGAACAAACATCTTAACAAAATGAGTGTGACCAAGACGGCTATCGCGGTATGTTAAATCAATTCGTTACATCTGAACGGTTCAAGGACGCATGAAACAAAGCATGACACATAGAGCTTCAATTCAAGAATTTGTTGTGGGTCCAAATTTCCTAACTTACACAATTTGTTCTCCACTCTCAATTTGAAAATAGAATTCGGTTTTCATTCCGGTTATCTGTGGTGACTCGGAGTCGGAGGGATCGAGTTTGTCCAGCTTCTATTCGTCGTTCATCGAGAAGCAGTCGGAGGTAGAGTTGGGTCGCTTGAACATTGACTTTGAACGATCATTGCAACTTTTATATTTCTCACATTTCACAGGACATCAGCTCGGAGAGCTCCATAGGACAGCGCATCCCCAGTCGTTTCGACAACATGCCGAACACGACAACCAACACGACGAAGCTGACCGACGAGGATGCGCTCGGCTATCGCATGTCGCCGGCCGGCGACGAGGCCGCTCTGCTCGCGGAAGATTTGGCCTTCCTGCAGTCCCACAAGCAGACTCGAACGCTCAACGATCAGTTGCAGCAGTTGTACGGCGATCTGAAGGTGGACGTGTGCTACGATTCGTTCTCGCTGTTGGACAGCGTGTATAGTGGAGATCGAGTGGGAGCATCCGGAGATGGTGAGCCAAATGCGGATGCTGTTGCGGCTCCGGCGACAGACGACCGCAAAGATGGCGATGTGACCGAGATCACCGAAGTGTCAGTGACATTCGAGACGGTGCGCGTCGCATTGGGTGAACGTGCAATGTTCTTCCAAGATGACGCCGATATGATGCTGTCGAATATCAATGTTTAGTGTGTTATGCTTGATGTGTGCTTATGTGAATGATATCGCAGTTTAGCACTACAAAATTACTTACAGTAATTATTTTGGACAATATAATCTCGAATGTGCGACATAGTAATGGGTATGTAGTAATTGTTTGTATGTTTTATTCTTCTATTTATTACCCACATACAAATAAATACAGTTCGACTTGTACGGATAAACACATGAAACCATAGCATTTTGAGCATATTTAGCATTAAGTTACTGCGGTTCTATCGAAGCAACTTGTTTGATTTGCAAATCAATAGATTCGAAGCATTAAAGCCATTGTAAACTCGTAAACTAATAGTTGAGTTGTCACAAAATGTTGACAAGTATAAAAATTATACTGCCCTAAAATAATATAAAACCATTCCTTCTAGCGTAATCTAGCGTGCTTTCCTAAAGAGGTGTTTATTTAAAAAAAATGTAAGTAATACATTATACATGTTCATGATGTATGTATGTGATGTGCCGCCCTGAATAACATCAAGCTTAGTAAAATCGCTCGCTGTTGATTCCGGCACCCGCCTCTTGTTCCGTCTCGATCGCAGAGTGCGAATGCAAATAGCTGAGCTTGAACTGGAAGTTTGATCATCGGAACAACGATGATATTTCTCAGCAAGTGGACGCGTGTGCCGAGCACGAACACACTTGCGAATCGCTGTGTGGAGCAAGTAGGTGTTATCATGGGCGTGAGCATCTGAGCATGAGCGCGTTATAGATGTTTCTCATTCCATGAACTTTAAAGTTCTGTTGAATCGCATAAAGCTCTCCGCCGCTGCTCAGCGATCGGCGCCGCTCGCGTCGATACCGTTCGGGTCGACCGCGGACAGTGCTAGCTGTGCTGTCGTCCGAGCTGAGCGTGCGCGTGTCCAATAATCGTATTTTATACGCGCGCTGATCGGCTAGCGTTCCATCCAACACACATTTATTTCATTCAACCGCGCGCGTTCGTTCGAACCATAATCGCGAGTGCCGACGACGCGTAACATTTACGTAATTCGCAACACTCTCCATCAGCTACACACATCGATCAGCCCACGCCAACGTCCTCGTTCGTCTTTGTGTGTATCGAAATAGGCACGCGTCGATTCGCTCGCATCGCACCTAATGAGTAATTGCGAATAACGGCTGGTGGCATGTTCTAAATACGATCGAATCAAATCGAATCCAAACCAACAAATCAACAGTGGCTCTTCGTCGAATTGATTAGCAGGGCACGTGACGCGTGCTATTTGCATATTAGTTCTCGACGTCTGCTGCTGTGTTTGGTGTGACTGCGCGTCAACGGATATTCCGTCCACATCCTATCAGCACATTTCAAGCGATCGAGCGAGCGTGTTCCGTGCTTGCGCTTGCGCATGTTGCATGGCAGCCAGATGTGACGCTGACGGTGGCTGGTTGGCTGCTGCATTTGTAAAAGGAAGTGCTTGTGCGCTGCTGCGTGCACGACACGCTATCGCGCCTCCGAACGCGCGATAAAACCGTCATCCAGAACAACGCCGCACACATCGCAGAACGCTGGTGTAGCAGCGAATCATCAGAACGCAGCAACATTCACAGAAAATAACCAGCGAGATCTCGTCGCTTCGTCAACAAATCGCGTCACATGAGAGCGGCGGCTGCGCCCACAAAACTGGATATAATCAGTGGCCGGAGCGCGCGCGTACAAAAACATTCACACATACGCACATCTTTAGTTTGTTTCGGACGACCGACAGTGCCACATCATTTTGCCAAACACGACGCAATTTCAAATATCCAGCGCAATAAATCAGAGTAAACACGGCGAGCAGTCCAAACAGCGCACACACACACACATAAAAGCCAAAATGAACGGTAAGTCGCAGAGTTAGCGCGTATGTGGTATGCATGTATGCTGTGTGCTCAGGTGTTTTGAGTGTGAGTGAAGGTATCGCGAGTGTGTGAGTGAGTTAGTGTTTGTGGCGTCACGATCGCTGTGGATTCGCGTTTTATATGGACAGCTTTTTCGCTTGATAACACGGCGTTCATCATTCCAATATACACATAAACACTTGCTGGGCTCGCCATGTCATACATGGTACACACATTCAGGCCATACCAGAGAACGATCGAAATGCGCGGATGCGTCATCATCGCGCTCTGCGCTAGTCGCGTCGTCAGTTGGGAGAAATCGCGCAACTCGTGTTCGCTTAGTCAACGTGTCAACGTGATACACCCAAACACAAACACCGCACATACATTCAGTCACTCAGCAGATATCGCGACAACGAAAAACACCAACATGCGTGAAAGCTATGCCACATGCTGCATACTCGCATGTGTAATTAATTCAGGATTGTAGCATTATGTCAAGCACCACTCGGACAAACGGACACGTGAGCTGCCTACCTCGTATCACTGAGATTTGTACCGAGAATCAGTCACATCGCATCGCATTCATATAGAGTTGACCTTTCAAGATGTGATTACGCGTGTCGGTTGGCAAATGCAAGCGCACGCAATTGCCCAGCTGACCCAGCTTCGTTGTCGGATCACCGCAAGCACTCGGCGAGTGCGTATTTTAATTCAATCACTTAACATCATCGCACGCGCGCACTTCTTCGTCTGCAATATGAACATAAGTTAATTGCAGTTCATTTAAGCTCTCGGTTAACTGGCTGGCTGGATGGAGGTTTTGAATGTGTGTGTGTGCCTACTGTATGACTAACCGGCAACGCGTGTGTTTTTTTCCTGTTGATCACCATCATCATCACCAGACGACGACAATACTACGCTGTTATTACATATGCGTACTTTATCCACTGTGCGTTGTGTATATGGAATTCACTACTTCGGCGCTTGCGTCATGCGGCTGAAATGGAAAATGATCTGGTTTAGAAGCGTAAGAGTGCAGTGGTATCTTTCGGGTCGTGACTAGACGCCCAATTGAGTGAGTATGGGCAGTGGAGCATATGAAAAGTAAAGTGGTGTCAGCACTTGCGGTCTTGCAATGTGTGTGTCTACTAATATAAACATTCGAACGAATATACAGACATCAAGGTATATCAAATCAAACCACACATTCCAGAAAGTATATAGCATAGGTGTGTGTGTGTGTGTAATGCCAATGTGTGGGTGAGGTGCGCTAAAGCTTTACCCGTCGAACTATTTGCCTTTGTTGATGGCAAGTAGATGGCATAGTTTCGTACATAAGTTATGTGATTGATTCACTGTAACCTTCACAGTCCCATCGCGCATTTTTATCACCGAATTGCGCATGTCATGAGTGTATCGAATGTTGTGTTATCTTACTGCGGTGCAAGGTTTGGCGCATAACCGCATATGGGAGAGGGAAGGGTTATACTTTTGACATCATAACTCACTCATATATTCTTGCTATTATGAAACAGGGGTATTTCGTTACTCTCAAATCGAATATTACCCGTAGATTCAAACGGCCTTTATATTACAAACAACTCAATTACGATATACTATAAACAATAGAGTTTTAATGTTCTCTTGGCATTCGAGTCGCAGGAAATCGCACACACTGACCGAACTTATCACAGGCACATGTTAACTGATAACGATAATTTTTGCTAGCATACCGACACATAAACGCACACACATAACACACAATCGCCCCAACTGTCTCTCTAGCCATATCTTGTTACTCGCGTTTGTTATCTCGGCCATTTGATCGCTCATGTCATACATTGTACAACCGAACTGGAATATAGTAGACAGCACATCGCACACCACAAGCGAATTTGCTATTACCAAATCGAAACGGCTGCGTGTACGAGAACATTTACTAGGTTTATACCTATGAGCGTACATTCTCTTTCAGGTAGGCTAAAGCTCGTTGTAGAGTCGAAGTCTAATTAATTAAACACATTTTTTTGTAGTTTGGACATCTGGGAACAATATGCAATCGATATACTATTTTCAATATCCGCAACATGGGCCTTCAAATTGTTCTTGGAAATTGTCATGTTTGTTGTAAAAATTACATTCTGCCGACATTGTCAAATATCGTCTGTCTGGAACTGACCTTATATGGGAAAAATATAATTCACATAGAAAGTGTTAATTATGTCGTTACACGTCAGGATTTAAAAGAATTCCAAGCGAAAAATCCAGAAACCCTATAATTCAATAAAACATGTTTCTGTTAGATACGCCTTTTTAGGGCCTCTGGTGGAAATTATCAATGTTTTTTTAATGTAACGAATATCTCTCACCAACTGCCTCATTCCATTGAAAATAAGTTTCACCTCATAAATAGTTTTATCCATTTATTCATCGATTGAAAAAAAAGAAGATATTTTCTAGTACTAATCGACAACAAATAACGTTCAAGAATTGAATAAATACGCATGCGGCTATCTCAATATACATGAATGCATACAATATAAAACATAGTTTTTTCCCTTTAACGACCGAGAATTATTAGGACCAGGAATATGAAAAATTGTAGAGTGAAGCCCTGGATGTATATTCAGCGATTAGCGAAAATTCGAATTGAATATATTAAACCGTTGACCATTGGCGAGCCTTCAATTTTCATTAATATAGTGCATGTTCATGTCGTCTGAGTGGCGTAGGGATAGAGTACCTGCCTCACGATCGGAAGGTCCTGGGTTCGAATCCCGGTATGGGTTCGGGTTTTTTCTTCCAACGATGATCCAAAGGAAGGATGTTAATTAAATGTTGCCTAGGGTTACTCTTTGGATCGCTGTGCTAATCACATGGCATCTTTAAACCCGAAACCGATTATGAAGCCCTGCTATTTTCCACATACAAGGAAGGGAGGGAGACCAAGACCTGTAATGGGTTGTAGTGCCACAAAATTATATTATATAGTACATGCTCATAGGTATTAACCTAGTATGTGCGTATGTCGTGTGTCGTGTCGTGTGTGCACATGCAAGCGATTGTGTGTGAATGGTACGTGCGCGAAAATTATCGCGACCAGTCTGTTTCAATTGAACCGCTGTGTTCTGTGTGTTTGTGTTTATTTGAGTCCATACACTCATGTGTTTGCGGCGATAACACACACAAAGCACAGTCTAGGCGTTAAATTCGTTCTCCTCAACATGTGTGTGTGTGTGCACTCAGCCTCAGCGCACATATGCAGCAAGGTTCTTATGTACTCCTCCAATCAGGCGAAACACACACACACGCACTCACTCACTCACCCCGTAGGTGTACGCTGTTTTTATTGTTAGATTTTTTTCGCCGTCGTCTCGGTATCAGTGTGACAGAAAAAAAACGAAAGAGCCGCCACACACAATGCCTACGACACAGATACCGTCTGTCATTGGACGGAGCTGGTTCGCTCGTGCGCTCATCGGCAAAGTGGCAATTCCACACTGAGCTGTTCGCTGAATAACGCGAGCAATTAGCAAATCTCTGTGAGGCTAAAACACTAAGCGCGTCTGTCTTGTCGTTTCTGCCGGACAAACACACAGATATTCACAACGCATCTCCTCGCGACATGACGAGCAATCGCAGCAGCGGCGGCAGCGCCGCCACCGGCGCCAGCGACAGCGCCAGCCAATCGGCCGCTCCTTACTCCCGGCACAAGATCACCACCGTCGGCGATGGTATGGTCGGCAAAACCTGCCTGCTGATGACGTTTGTCAGCGACGAGTTCCCCAGCGAGTATGTACCGACCGTGTTCGACAACTACACGTACGAGATGACCGAGGAGGCGACGAGCACACAGCACACGCTCTGCCTGTGGGACACCGCGGGACAGGAGGACTTTGAGCGACTTCGCCCGCTCAGCTATCCGGATGTGAGTGTGAATGCGGAGACATTTCGATACCCATGAAAATGTATATCCGTTGTTCTGTTCTGGATTTGTTGTCGGGACGTAACAATAATTTCTACATTTAAACCGATCCCATCCACATCCCATCCACACAGACTGCCTGCTTTCTGGTCTGCTTCTCGATCGAGAACCGGACGTCGTTCCAGAACGTCAAGGTGAAATGGCATCCGGAACTGCAGCATTATTTGCCCAGAGCGCCCATGATTCTAGTCGGTAAGGGATCAAATCAACGATAAGACTTCAGGATAATCCACTTCAAACGCTACATAAGCGTAATTCAAATTAATTTAGTGAAACTACATACTTTCAAGGTTTCCAAAACCATAGAATCTAATTAATTTTGAGTGTTGGTCATATGTCATGTCATATCATTGATATCTTAGCAGGGCTTGGCACCCTCACCGAATACATACAAAATGGTTTGCTGTTTTTGAACAGCAATATTGCAGACCCAAAATTATGCATTTCGTCATGTAAAAAAATCATGATTTTTTCAAAGTGTCGACGATTGTAACTTTTTCGGAGTGATCAAATAAATCTTTCGCTTCTAATGTGGCAATAGATGTAGCATGGATCCACCAGCACTACATAGTTCAATGGACTGCAGCCCGAGAACCACGTCCAAAGAAGCGAACGCGCACATACATTCTGTTTCAATATTAAGTTACCAAGCACCATGCTGGACTTTGGAGCTCATTTTCACAGAACTGGATGCTCCAAATTACCTGAATATTCATGTATTCGGGAGATCTATCTGTTTTTAATAACTCGTTGGCGCACAACGTCAAAAAATACCTTGTTTTCGAGGGAAAAGGTCTCAAATTCAACCAAGAAGTATCGACCAGACCGTATTCAGGGCATCATGTTTCCGTGGCACCGCAGCACTTTGGCGACGCACTAGACATTCCAACAGGACTCAACGCCGGCCCACGAGGCCAAATGCAAAATGCGTGAATAAACCTGATTTTACATCTTCTGCAGAATGTCGCCCTACTCAGCCGATTTGAATCCGATTGATCACAGTGTGTGGTCGATTTGACGGTCAAAGGCGTGTTCAAAGATACACAAAACGTTGGAGGCCTAGATCCAATCGTTGCAACTGGAGAGGACGTTTATCGCAAAAAAAAGGTGCGGCTAAATGCACATTTTCCTGCGAAGCTTTTAGGGCTGTACATCGACACTCAAGAACCGACCGACGGAACCGACTAGATATTATGAAAGCCTTTGGTTGAATTGAAGTTTATCATTTCATATATTATTATTCGTTCAATTGAAGGAGTTACGCTACAAAACGTGTGTCCGGGTTATTTCTTGTCACCCTGTATACTAACATGCTAGAGTGTTTGGAGCAATCATGTTGATATTTTTGGAATTCTCTAGGCTCAACATGTTATTATCATATAATTAAAAAAAAATCAAAATTAAAATTATTCATGCTGAAATAAACTGTTTCAAAATTTATTGTCACGAATGATTTGAATATTCACGAGACTTTTTGATAGAAGAACTTTCATTTATTACCTGGGTTCATTTT
>JANTBZ010038752.1:0-13070 GCA_024741255.1 Exechia fusca
CAAGCAGCGGCGACAGCAGCAGGGAAGGTAGAGTGGGTCAAAGTAAAAACTGATTGAAAGAACCTCCAAAGAACCGTCGAAAGTGATCAAATGATTACGGTTCAGTTTTTCTAACATTTTGAGGCGAAATAAAATATCTTACATGCTCGACGAATTCAATAATTTTCGTGATTTTTATTTGATCGATTGCGCGTATCAAATAGAAGAAACAATTATTTAAAAGCACACGGGCAGAATGATCGGCGTTTTTTCCACTCTGTGCTTTGAGAACTAATTGTTTTTGTAGTACATAGTATGTAATCTGATTATTATTAAAAACTCACTATAATTGATTACGTTTTAAAAACTGTTTACTCAGGTGGAGTTAAAGGAATTATGATCCTATTTCATATTCCATCTATATATCGAGATTACTCATCGGAGAAAAACTCGTAACTGTGCTAAAGCCCGAACTTCTGAATGCAGGCGACATTATGAGTGTCCGGTGATTTGTACAATGGTCGATTGTATGGCAATTAGGCTGCCTCAGCCGTTGGGAATACAATCCAAGATTACAATCTTTCGCTCATCGCCTCAGAGACAGATACGGAGCATTCGAAAATAGACAAAGATGATACGCGGATATGTTTTGATAAGGTGACTGGACCTTTTAGAAACATTGCTTTATAGACTCACGAATGTAATTGTGAGAAACCAACTCAAAGTAACCAGAATATGGAATTTGTATAACCGTCTCATGATTATATTCGACATAACACGATTTTTTGTAGCTCTAGTGTTTATAAGAAATCTCATGGATAGGGCATTTCGATACGTTCACAAAATCAGCACATTTGCAGAATGATTTCGAGTTTTGTTAACCTTATTTCTATCTTTCAAAAGTATCTCTATCTCGTTAACAAAAAGTCAACGATCCTAGATTTCATATGATTCAAATTGAATTAAAAATATCATAACAATGTAATAGATCTGCTCTGTCGATCTGAAGTCAAACGCTATTTCGACCCATTCTACCTCTACGAACAGCCAAAAGCAATTATACACAAAGCACGCGAGCCACGGTCGCCGCGCCACATAAACCGAGCGCGCGGACCGTGATCTCTGAACGCCATCGCAGCTGTGTGTGCCTTACTTACCTGTAGTGATTTAGTCTGGTCAGTCGTGGTCACGTGGTAGTGATAAGGTCCTGGCGGTGATCTCAGTGGCATACACTCCATGCCGGGCCGTGATCCGAGCGTGAATAGTTCGCTCTGTGAACGGAAAGAAACGAAAAAAAACAAACGAGAATTAGACAAATGTACATTGGAGGCGGATGATGGAAAGGCGGGGGAACAGATTGATGATGAAGTGTCACGTCATTTGCGAGGCAAATTATTGCCATCAACTACTGTTCGTCTGTGTGTTTGTGTGCACAAAACAGGTGAGTGTTCGTTGCATTGTATTTACGAGTGTGTGTGTGTGTGTGCGAAAAGACAATTGCTCGGAAATGCCACGCGACAGCTCGACAGAAACACAATACAATTACATGGTAGAGCGCTCGGCGTTGAGTTCGAGTGTGTTTGTTTGCACGGCTGTTTTGTGTCGCGCGCAGCAGCGTGTGTGCTAATCTAATTGTCGTCATTTTTGTTTTGTATACTGCGTCGCACAGGTGTCGTTGCGCCTGTGCAATAAAACCGAAATTACACACACATCTACACTGGTGCGAAGAGAATTCGGTGTCGGTGTCAGAACTAAATGATTTTTTCGAAATTGTGTTACTACTAAATATAATGTAATGTTCCATAATATCCAATTGAGACAACAAAAATAACACCTTCAGTTTAGGAAATAATAAGATAATTAGTTGACAAAATGATGATGCACGAGTGCAGAGAATTTAGAACGAGTTAAGAACGATGCACAACATGGAGAGATTTGAAAATATTCATATTGATTTGCTGAATAATGAACATGCGAAATCGTACAGAACGACTCAAGTTCCGCTTGAAGTACTCTAGCTGGATATTTTGTATGCTAATGGCCACGGTGATTAACTGTACAAACAGCTCAACATAATTTCAGGTTGAAAAATATATATTTAGCTCGATTACCGTAACTGAAACCAGCACTTTTAGTATTTGTTAGATATTTAGTAATATAAACATATATTTATTGAGTTGCTCCGAAGGTTCATGCGTTCAATGAACTAATTTTCATTTATAATTATTATTTTCTTGTTTGTAGTAGAATAATCTAGATTCCGGATTTAATATTGAAACCGAAGCTATGGTCTATGGTCGTGTTTAATTCTCTGCGCACCAGTGTATGTATGTTTCAGCAACTTGAACCGTCAAACACGAGGCAGCGGCGACGGGATGCATTAAAAACGAATCACATCCAATTGGCGTCGATTCAGAAATCTGAGATACGCGCGTACGCGAACGAGACGCGCGATTGTAATCGCAAGAACACAAATCGTGCCCGGCCATCAACTCGCAGCGCGTAAAAAAACCCAAACACGTTGAGCATGTATTTTATGGTGGAGTCTACTCGGTACAGAGTGTATTCGGGGGGGTTGTCATGACGAGCTGCTAGACTGTATAGACTACATAAAACATCAGCAGTACACGTTTTTTGTACAAGGCACCGTGTCTGGCGCAAAGTCGCCCCACCCCAACGTATCGCGGTGCGAAATACCAGGTTCAGGATCATGTGTTCTGATAGGATACATTTTTTTAAACGATGGCATATTTTCAATCTTGCTTTTCACGACAATACATATTTTTCACATATTTAAGCTACAATACATATTTAGGCTACTTAAAAAATATACCATAGATCAATTGGCCGCCTTCACTTTCTATTACTTTTCCGAGCATCTCTGGTGGTAAATCTATTACGACACCTCAATTAGAACAATGGGTCTTCATGATATTGGCTAACAACAACAACGGTAAATATCCAAGGACAATCAATACAATAATTCAAAATAATAAAAATGCGACAAACCTTCCATTTTTGAAAATTCAGCCAGCGCAGTTTGACATTCTCATGGACCTGGTATACACGTCAATCAATGTATGTTAGTATGCTGCGCAATGTACGGGCGCAACTCGATAATGCCACCGCACTATTGGCACACAAACTCACAGGTAATGTATGCGCACAGTCGTGCTGCTCGCTCGTGTGTGTATTTGGGAGGCGAACGCACTCACGCGAATCGTCTGCTCACTGCAAACACGGCACACGAAATCCAATACATCATTGAACTTTGTCGTACGTGATTAATGCGCGAAATCAATACGATGATTCGGAACAATCAATTGTGTCTAGGCATAAGTAGGTAGTAGGTAGTAGTCGTATCTCAAGACCATTAATTTCAGTATTGTTCGAGAAGTAGTCATTTATTATGTTGCATGTTGTCAGTGCATAGCTACAAAAAAATCCTTTTGGAGTCTTTCGAAGACCGAAAGACAGATTTAATGAAACCGAACAAATGTGTTGTGAAGAGCAATATTAAATATCAACGGTTTTCAATATTTCTAGCTAAAAATAGCAATCTAGTACAATCTAGTACGTTGGAACCTACTCACAGGAGTCAAAAGGAACCGAAGGAACTCCTGGTTTGAAATTTCCCATTTGCTCATTCGCCAACACTGTTGTGTGCCTGCATGTCTGTTTGTTCATGCGATTCGCAATATCGCAACGCGACTCGCCGCCGCTCAAGTCTGGGCTGCCCGTCGGCGCACTGCCAGCAGCGCAACGGGGAGGGTCAAATGGCTCTGCCTGTTTAACCTGCATGCTGCTGCTACACCTGTGGGTTGATTTCACTTTTGCTGCGGTGACCTTCGTCGTCGCTTCGGTAGCGCGACGCGAGCTGCAAACGAACACGTGACACGAGTGTCTGTGTGAAGCGCGCGAGCACGCAAAAAAGGGCACCGCGCATGTCTTGTACCGAAATAGAAATCCATAACGAGCACTTTCTTCAGTGAGGTTGCGGCGCATTGCTATTACAAGCTGTAAACAAACAACTGAAGCACTCGCGGACTCGTCGTTGAACATGTGAGAGAGCGCATGCGGTGTCGATAATGCGCATTCATCACATTATGGGAATGAGGCATGGGCATATGGATTACTGGCTTCCTCCTGTTGCATTTTCATGAGTTCAACTAATTTGAGTAGTTTACTAGACTTACTAAATCGATGTTTGGTCAAGTATTTGATTTTGTTTGTTTCGAATTTGTCGTCATTTTGTTCAAATGTTTATTTGAACTATACTCACATGAAAAGCTTCGGAGAAATTTAGAATAATTGAGAGAATTGAGAAGTTGATTCTAAATATCAAGAACCATCTAAACTAGTACGGAAAAAATACTTTAACATTAATTCATAGTGAATAACTAAGGATGGTGGTTTGCTTGGTTTTTCTCGATCGTACTAGATTAAACATTAAGGATTACAAAAAGTATCCAATTGAAACTTGGCACGCACAATCCAAAGCTGCTAGCCAGTATGGTGCACACGTGCACGCGTGCCAACTCACACACACGCACACGATGTTAGATAATAATCCGCGAGTCGCGGTTAACACACGTTAATCGCGGCGTACAAATTGCATGCGTACGCGTGCGTCTGTGCGCCAAACACGTTTTTCACCCGAAAATAAAAACAGAAAGTACTTTAATGCGATTATGTTCGCGTTCCGTGTGCGTATGGGCTCACGTTTATTTGCTTGTAAATGCCCGCGCAGCACAAACAAAGCATCACACGTCGTTGAACGACTACGCGCGCACGTGTATGTTACGAAAACATGGTGCACGCACAAAATAGACATTATTACACCGCTGCGTGATCGTGTGCCAGCCTGCCTGCCTGTGCGTGCGTGTATGCGGTTCGGTGTTTTGTTTGGCTGGCACCCATCAGACCCGTACTAATTTGGTTACGGCTTGTATTACATGTAATGCAATGCACAACGATATACCGTTCCGATGATGGTACATATTATGCTTGTTACATGCTTTATATGTAATTCCGTAATGCGCGACATTTCCGGGGCGAAAGCGCCAATGAAATGTGTACGGCATGTTATGTATTGTGTTGTGTTCATACAAAGGATCAACGAAGAATGTATCCAAACAGTGGAATTATTTAATTAATATCATGTTCCGAAGAAACCGTCGTTATCAAACCATTAGTCTCTTGCGTGACAGTGGATAGTGATGATAAAATCTACTACCATCTACTACCAAATATGGCCATTTGATTCTATTGCATGACATTTTTTCGTTCAAATATGCACAAACCCGCACAATCACTTGGTTGACTATTTGTCCTATACGAATAGAGCAGACCTTAACCCCACGACCACGACCACGGTGTTCGGATGCTCGATCGTCGTGCCGGTGTTTTGCACTCACACAGTTTTCGCAATCGAATACGTCACGTTTCAATGAGCGCACTGCGCGCCCGGATAATGCTCGGCAAACGCGCGCGCAATTACAGTCGCAACAAATTACACAATTGCCTGTGCGCGAAGTCGCGCTGCGCCTCTGCGAGCTCACATTGAATTTGGCGTCAACGTGGGACGTCGTCGTCGTCGTGAAACGAGCTTGGCGTTCTCGCTGCAGACGACCAGACTCGATTAATATTTTTAGTATCTTTTTTTACATACTTGAATATTGAATGTTACTCCAACTTGTTTTCTGTTGGAAGTACTCATGAGTTTAGGAAATACTTTTTGGATGCAGTATTTCTAACGCACGCCTCGTACACGCCTCGCGCACATTTGCAATGTGCACGTTGCGTGCTCGAACGCTTTAGTTTTCTCCAGTGGGGAATTGTGGCGGTTTGGTGCTCTTCGGGATGACTACGCTGGCAAATTTCGATTCATCTGAGATGCTCAACTATTTGGCAATTAGCGCCCGGGTTGGGAATGGGAATATTGATAGTTTTTCCAATCAATAAACATGTTTTTAAATGTATAGGAGAATATGAATGATAACTAATGATAACTAATAACAAGGTCTTTACATAATATTGACCTACTAGGTGAGCTCGATTTTTTATTCAACAAGTCTGATGAAGACGCGCGTCTTTCGGCTTGTCACACGAGTCGAAGCAGCCGTCTGTGTGTCGTCACTGCGCTGAAAATATAAGCCTAGCTACTTCTGGGTAAACCGGCGCAAGACGCGCATCAGCAACAGCAGCATGATGATGATGATGGTTTATTAATTGCATCACCCGGCCTGACGACCTGACGACGTGCACAAAGCAACATCGCGAAGGCGGTCGCGCGTAACGGCCAGAATTATGATGGAACCCACTGCGCAGAAACAACGTGCATTAACAGCCGTCGTCAACAACGCGCCTCACGTCAGCCATGGCTGGCTGGCATGCCTGGCAATCAGAACGCATAATAATGTGCCCACACGCGCCATGCTCGATCGCGCCAATATGGCGTAAATTAACGAGCCTTGTTGCATGTTGCGACAGCCACCGGTCGATAATGCGGCGCGAAATGTGCACGAGGCGGCGACAATTTTGCTCGCCGAACAAGCTACTGTGTGCGGCGAGTCAGCGCAAACGCGGTCCAACTTCGCCAACCAACACGTGTGTGTAAATTGTGGCACTTTGTCACCTTTGCGAATGGGCTGCGTTTCGAGCGCATAGACACAGCTTGAAGTAGTATGCTGAGGCTCGAAGCCCGGATTTCAGAGGCCTTGGACGACGACTGGTCGATTATATTCGATCAACTATTTTGGCTACGTGCGTTAGTTAGTTTGGTCTTCTTACAACCCATGTAAATCGTTGACCATTCAAAATTCATCCTAGATTGCCACTATTCACAAAATTAAACAGTGTACGTTCGAGAGTCCATCAAATGTGAGCAAAGGAAAAGAAGCGTAAGATCAACAAAGTCGATTCTACGGATTCCTTTTTGGGTCGATTTCGGTCTTAAGCTTCTTCCCTGTGTTCATATTTTACGGACTCCACGTTTGAGAGCAACATCAGTGACAAAAATAACCATATAATCATGCTTCTCTCTACAAATAAGGGTCCTATAGGATGGTAGGTCTCTAAAAATAAGGGTCCTCTAGAATGGTAGGTCGTTTGAAGAAATATGTGAGTTGGAACGCTCATTCTATCGTATTCTTTTCTGCGAAAAGTGTCAAGATATCAAGATTATCAAGAAACTGTTTCTTCACATTTCAGGCCACACATACTCGATGAACACACGATTACTGGTTACTGCTACTCAATGAACACTTACACACACTCTCATATGTGCCTAGAGAAATTAACAACAAATTTCTAGTTTTCGCATGCACGTGCACGTTCATGTGAGCATGTGTTATATGAATGTGCCTGCTGTAGCCGTACAGAAAAAAAATGAGTCCATCCAGTCGGCTGCTTTGCGGCTCGTGCACACGCTTGCACACACACATAGATTATGATGCGGTTATGAGCAGAGAAGCGCGCGCGCACTAAAAACCAGTGCGCGCACTTGCACACGAGACGCGCATCAAATGTGCGCTCGTGCGCTCTTCGCCGCATTTACCGTACGTATACACGAAACGCGTGATAATCGCGCGCATGTGCGTGCGCGACTCCGAACTGGATCAATTTCATGGCCATTCAACGGTCTGTGTGTGATTTGTGAGGTTGTCGTCGACGTGTACGTAGTCACGTTGTTGCACGTTGCTGCATACAAGAGACACGTTCCGACCGTTCCAACCGAGATACGAAAAAAGCTAAAGCACTAGTTTGCCGTGTCGTTTGAAGGCATTTGCGGCATCGACATCGACACGAATCACGGTGGTTTTAGTCTATAGTGGCTAGATGTGATCTTTGACGACTCTGAGTCAAAATTGTGTATTGGATGTGGGCTGCCATAGTCACATACAATCTCTAACGATATCAGGGAGGAAGAACATGCATACTTTAACTTAAGTATGCGAACTCTCCATAAACCAGTCAAATCTTCTGAAATGTCAGGCAATGAACGAACTTTGTAATTTGGAACTCTTTTACAGCCGAATCGACCATGTTTTTTACTTGACCAATAATTCTGCAAGTGTAAACATCGTCCGAAACGCTGATTCGACCAACAAGACAATTCAAGCTCCTACATTTGTATGGATTTGAAATGTCAAATCCGAATCGAATTGTGATTGTGGTGATAGAGTTATTGACCCAAGATGTGAATGCAGTAGTTATCAACTTGAATCTTATTCTATTACGGTTATTCCATCGATTATTTTGCATTTCTGACGGCATTTAACACGCGCGATGCCCATGCTCATTGGCTAACATATCCCTGACAACACTCTGCAATTAGATACAATAGTTTTGCCTAGATATAAAGTATACAACCACAAATGCACCAAATGAACACGCACCGCAACGCAGAGCGATAGAGCCGAACGAACGTTGACGGCAATCGAGCCGGAGGGGGGTGGGTGGAGCTACGGATTGGGGGGTCGACCCGATTGCGACCCGAATGTACACAATAATGTAGGTGGGTTTGCGGCTCATTTGCTTATTTCCGATACACTATAGTCAAATGTGGAGCGATGATATCGATATCGACAAGCGAAGATATCGACATAATAAATCCAGAGAAAAAACCTACGTTGATGTGCATGTGTCGATAAAACTATTGATTTTCGTGCGCTTGTCGCATATAAGCTTGCGTGTGATGCAATGCACTTTTGCGACATCCCAGCTCATTTGTGGACTGTGTGTCGAGGTCTCTTGCTATTGACACAGACATCGAATATATACACAGTCAGTTGGTGGATGTAGATGTGGATGTTCCGAAACGTTTACGTTACGTTAGTTTCACATTTGTGGACTGAACAGTAAACATACAGTTAAATGCAGTGCATAAGTGTAGTGGATAATACTCTAAATGTCTGTATTCCTACTTCTTCGAAATTTAGTGTTCCTTTATGTTCATAGAACTGTAAACTGACTGCGGCCGTTGTAATAGCCAAATCATCATAATCATCATTCTCGCTAGCACCAACACTAATAATAATAATAATAATTTTGATTGATCTCTTAGCGCGTCACGGCAGTGTCGATCTTTAGACATAAAAACACTCTGGCATGATCAACACATATTATATACCTTCGGCCGCATATACTATGCTTCATATGACCAAGCAGTTAATTCAATTTGATCAGTGTTGTGTCTCACGTTTTCGACGCAAGCGGTGCCTGGAGGAGCGAAACGTTGCGTTGCGTTGATTGATGTTGTGAGACAAACAGTGGGAGAATGCTTCGAGAACCAGCAGTTCATTGACCACATCATTACCATCAACATCAAGCGGTAGTGGTGATGATCATTATGAGCGTAACGGATGTTCAAATCAATTGTGCACACTCGTGACATAAATTAATCAAGAGTCTTTGCATGGACAACTGCGAATATTTGAAAATATTAAACCCTTTAGCATTGCGTGTTGACACAAAACCACTTCTCACACTTAGCACATATCACCTTGACGAAGTTATTTGTGTTACTTCCGTCGTCGTCGTTGTTTCGGCCCTAACACAATTTCGATCGATCGGCCTTTATGCCTAACGGACGCGTGAGAAAAGACGTTTCCAACGTACTCTTATTTTCACGTCGACTTGCCTGGTGTGTGGCTATAAATATAAATGAAACTGCCGAGTTTCGTCTACTGTTGCTGCTGAATCACGCGCGTTGAGATATTGTGGTCATCCGCAATGTCGTCGTTTGGCTTTAAACAGCCGCATTGGACAGCGCTTCAGAAACTAGCTACAACTAGCTTCAGCTTGGATCCACAATTCGTGAACACTCTCTTTTCCTTTATATGGACTGCGGACGACTGACGACATGTCGTCATCGCATGCACACGTCGCCATGTGAAGAATTGCAGACGTTCGCAGACGTTTCGAATCGAAGTTTTACTTTGCACCGTGCCCGCATACTGTTCACTAAATACGCCTGAATTATGTTGTCATCGTGTGTTTATCCAGTTTGTGGCAGCGCGCGCATTCGATTGAATGGTGAATTTGCGCTGTGTAACTGTTTTATTATGCAGGTATAATGTAGACACAAATAGCCGTTTGTTTTATCGATATCACAAGTAGAAGTGCTGCATGACGCGAACGCGAACCGACGAAAACGACACGTCGCATGAGTTGATATCGGATTTAGCATATCAAAAGTTGCATACGAACTAACGAACGAACAAATAGGCGGCTATGTTACGATAATTTTATCTGGCTAGGTGATTTATGAACGACGAGATGTTGTGATAAGTCCGGCCGATACGATACAATCGAAATATTAGGTGTAGTAATAATGAACTTGCGGTTTATTTTTCCCCCATTTTTCGCCAATTTGTCAGCATTTGGCGAATTGAACATTGCTCCTCGTTTTGAACATGACAATGGCATTTGAATTGGACAACAGAAATGACATTAATCTGGACCTATTAAAACTGCAAATCGAACATGAAACACCGATGGAAATCACCGTTTTCATTTTCGTTGTACATTACATTTCGAACACGATCGCGCATATTCGCAGAAAGCGACAGTGGTCTGATAAAATACATAAATTTCCGCGAAAGGGGCGCCTAGATCGAATCGCTTATAATTCCAAGTCCACACACATTTTCGCCAAGCAGCGGCGCGCAAGACGTTATTTATGAGTGCGATTGGTGAAAACTACGTGCGTTACATCTCATTTGCACGTACGCTCGCATTACATAAACACACGTGCACGTTCAAACACACAGTGCACGAAATATTGCTGTGCTGCGCCCAGACAGACAGACAAAACCGTGCACTGCCTGGAACACACACACACAGAGCACAGAGCGCCTCTAACGCCGAAGAAGTGGATCGGATGGCATTACGATGCACTTTCACACGTCTGCGCGCCACGCGACGCGATTTGTTTTCAGGTGTCCGAGCGTGCGATTGTGCGAGCGAGATTGCGTCCGCGTCTGTGTCAACACAGCACAAATTAACGTTCGCGCTTGCAGCGGCGGCGGCGAGCACACCTCAAAAGTCACGTCATCAGTCATCGTTTGCGTGCGAGCAAAGACGAAAACGACGACGGCGTCTGGTCTTGTCGAGCCGCACCAATTTATTAATAGCACCTCTAGGAACAATAAAAAGAAACCTGTTTAACTGTACATCGAACAATGAACGTCTGGATACAGCGGATACCTTCAGGTTGCGATTACACATTTATAGAAAAACCAAACAAATGCGATGGAAATGAAAACATCGAATCGATCAATTCCACCGCAATCCCGGCAGAAAACTAACCAACTAAACCGAATTTCGGTTGTTGTATGGTAAAGGTGTTGTCTAGTTCTTCGATTGAACCAAGGAACGGGTGGAACTTAGTGCTAGACCAAATATGATCACTTGTTAATCAGACATCTGTACAATAAATTCAGAGCTATTGTTCTGATCAAATAATACTCTTCACAATTTACAAATGAAGTAATATATACGTGAACTATTTATATGGAAGCCACTGTATGCCCGTGCGTATGTGTCTTATCACTATCACAAAGCTGCGCCAGAGCAGCAGCTGGCTAGCCGTTGCCAGTGCAGCTTCGACTTCGGAGCGCCTTCGGCAATTTCAACGGTACACAAACGCACCGCATGCAAACCATCCCGTGTTAAAACTACACACATGTTCGCGTGCGCACGGACGGAATGACCACGACCGCTGCCACAACAAACACACACACGCTCGAACTACAGAAGCACATCGCGAGCAGGGCGTCGAGAAGCGTGCAGCTTTTAATCATATGCATTCTTGTCTGTTTCGCGGCCGAGCGACGAGCACGAGCCAGTTTCATCAGTTCGCCGCGTTCAGCGTCCGACCCAAGCTATATTGGCTGAGTGAATAGTGTCGACGGAGGAGGCAATAAAATCATCTCATCATAGTCCATTTAGCGTTGGCGGAGGGCCCGCTAATCTTGCAACTTCATTATTTAAGATCGTGTCGTACCAACGAATGAACATTATTCAACGCAGACAGCAATTGGCGAAGAACTATATTTTTGAGGTCTTTTTCACCATCCAGGACCGCAAGTGACTTTGAGTTGAAGATCCGTACCTTGAGCATTCGTGAAATTTCGGTAGACCGACAAATATTGCCAGGTTTCCGAACACTCCTCTGACTTAGACGACACGCGACATCACGATCACTATAGAGCTCGGTCTGCTGGATAAATCCTTCGAATCCTTCGAAAGCCCGCATGGTGAATACAAAAATGCGTTGGATTCACTAGATAACCTCGATGATATCTAGTGCAAATGGCATCTCGTACATTTCAGATATCTCAAGACATTTCCTACGACATATCTTCGACGACACTATACATCAAGCGACTAAAACCTAAGCTATTGCGGCTAGCACATACATACACGTGCCGCAATCGCACGAAAACGTGTAGGTTGCCGCCACAGACCGGAATGGTTTGTTGATAACTCCGGGCAGAAAGCACGAACGCGTTTTCGTATCACTTACATACGAGAATTAATTCCAGCGCGTTCAGAACTGCAAAACCGCACGACTATAGCAAGATCGAACGAGCAGCTGCCGCCCTAACTGTGGGTTGTATTGTACGGTGATCGAACGTGAAATCGTACAGGGTCATCGAACAAGAAGCGACAAAACGAAATGCGAATGACTGGCATATCTTGCTCGTTTTTTGAGAGTCGGGATTTACTACTATACTTACTGATGATTTGGTACATCAGAAGCACTGACTGGTGCAATACTTGATCTGATCAGTAGTTGCGATTCTCTCTTGTTTCGAATGATTATAATTTTCAGCGATGAGTACGTTCTAACCATATTAACTCTCATCCGCCGTTGGGGTCTAAAACGACCCTATTTCTCGATTTTTCTTACTTTGAATGACTACAGAACGTAAACGGTTTATCGTTACGAGCTGATACTTTGGCTATAACGTTTTTTGGAATGCTCTTTCAAAATGAAATATTCGACACCACCGTTAGATGTCGCTAGTGGGATTTACAAAAAAACTTACGAATCCGCCGTTGGGGTCTAAATAGACCCCAAT
>JANTBZ010038863.1:0-13070 GCA_024741255.1 Exechia fusca
TCTTCATATACAAAGGAGTATATAAGGGAGGCCAAGACCCGTCGCGGGTTGTAGTGCCGATAAGCAAGCAAGCAAGCCGCTCAACCCCATTCTACTCCCGCTCCGACCCCAAAATTCCGCGTATACGCGAGTATATCCAACATCGGATGATTACAAAAAGTATTTGTTTGTTTTAGAAATTCAAATTTTTCGCAATGCTCCTATTCCAATGAACCAATTTCTGCGATTTTTTGTCTTTCGTTTCACTGTCCAGAAATAGAGTAAAACAGGAAAACATAGAGCTGGAGCGTTACGTGTTGAATTTTGAGAACATTTTCTTTAAAAATGTGTTGGTTGCATCATACTTTTCCTAGTGAACGAATAATGTTCTTGAATATTGTAACTCAACTCAATCGTTCCCAAAGTCGCAAGTAAAAATCAACAGCTCTGGACCAAAATACAGTAAAAAATAGTCTAGGTATATTTGATTGCATACTTTGTTCGTTGTATAAAAATAGAAAATTGTTCTAATTCCACTGCTCTAGTTAATACCATTCTCCATCGTCTTCTGCCTTTGCTGTTGCTCCTCCCTCTTCGCCCTTCTCCTCACCACCACATTCGGATGCAGCCACACATAATACACCACCAACAGCCCAACACCCAACGCATAAGGCACCACCATTCCAACACCCAGCATCGCCACCTGCCACCCCTCCCGCAGCCACGCCATATCACCACCACCCCCACCTCCCATCTCCCACCACCTCCACCCAAACACCGCCACCACCGCCGCCTGCTCCGCCCAGCACAACCCATAAAACGCCGCAAACCGCGCCCTCGTCCGCCGTCTCGGCCTTGGCAACACGAACGTGAACACAAATACCGCCCCCAACACCAGCGCAAATGCCGCCCGATGCAGCCACGTCCTTGCGCAAAACGGCGACCGATCCACCCACATGCACCAGGCGGCCAACAATCCCGCATGCACTCCACACGCCACCAGCGTCCAACCAACCGACACCGAAGCGGCCACGGCCAACGCCAACACTCGCGCACCCACAATGCCACAATGCCCCAGCCACTGGCACACCGTTCCCGTCCAGCTGAGCTTCAGCTTGTCCGCCTGCGACCAGCGGATCGCCCGATGGTAGGCCGCAATGCACCAGGCCATCGAGACCAGCGAGCTGGCCATCGACAGGAGCTGCAGCAGCTGAGGCGTGTCTGCTCTGGAGACGGCAGTCAGCCAAATGTACAGCTGCAGGCATTTCTGCGGTGCGACCTCCAGGTAGCACTCGAACACGCGGATCAAAGCGACGTCGCTATCGTGATGGATGAGTCGGTGCTGGAGGCGCTGGACGGCGGCGCGATCGCCGCGACGCTGGGCGCGCTTGCAGGCGAGGGCGTAGTAGAAGGAGTGCCAGTAGCGCAGCGTGATGGGGATGAGGATGACGGAGAAGAGGATGGAGAGGGTGGAGCGGGCGGGCGTTCGGCGGGCGGCGACGTCTTCGAAGTAGCTGTGAGGAAGGAAGAAATAGTATAAGAGCAGGATAAGAAATTTAAATGTTCTGCAAATGACTTCTAAAATTATAATAATCGAGAGGACACATGAATAATGATGGATCGAAGATTATTCAAATAATTCGCCAGTATCTTCTAACTTCTTGATTTGTTGGTAACTATTAAAATGTATATCTTCGTTTATCTTATAGGAATAACTATAGATATAATTGTGTCACACAGAAAACAAAGTTTTATGTGGCTATTCACTCGATTTCCAGGTCGCAATATCGATATCTTTTAGGAATTACTCGAGATATGATTGTTTCACTATCACGCACAAATATTAAGTTTTAGTTGGCTTGTCAATATATTTTGAGTCATATCACATCGATAAATTCATGGTAAGAATAAAGTGAGAGCATCTGTAGGTCATCATATCATATGTTGCGCTGGAAACTTACGAATGAACTTGTTTCATAATCAGACTTGTTTGATAAGCAGACGCAGACTCGGGTAAAAGGTAAATTATCTTCAAGGAATTAACCCAATTGAATGCTAAGCAATTCCAAAGAAATTCGTGATGCACTATTTCATCATGAAAATAGCGTCTTGTATAATATATTTCTCTGAATTCAGTGTCTTTTATCAAAATCTGTCTATAAATATAGACTCTGATCGTTTAGGGCAACCTCTACCAAATGTAAGCCACCACTTTTTGAATTAAAAAAAACATGCCCTTGTAATAATAGCTTCGTGCAAGGACATTTTACATTGCAACCAACAATGTTCAGCAGAAATTATCTTTCAATTACTTCGAAATCGGCTGAGAATTACAAACGTGAGAGCTTTTCGCGTTTACTATGCACACATTTACCCATCCTAAAGTAAATTCAAAATACCATTCCAGCTCAACAGTTAAATAGATTCGTCAGAAAACAATAATTTCATAAATATGGTACAAAAATATGTTGCAAAATAGTTCGGACAGTATGGCCATATTTTTGTACGGGAAATTATGAATTATACTAATTTCCGCCATGTGGTAAAAGTATTGAAAGCGTAGTCAGGTGCTCCAACTGTTGCGGTTGCGATCCAATTTTAAAATTGAATAACATTTGATGTGGACAACTTTTTGACTGTTTTTTTCACACAAACGTTCTTTGTTTCTTTCCATTTTATGTCCATCATTATAATGTAACAAATGACTGTCTTATATATGTGTTATGCAAAACGATCCGATCCTTTTTTCGAGCATTTTGCATCACATTTTCCAGCGTCTCGATGGTAATATTCCCCGGATGATAATGACTTTGAGCTGAGCTATGGTCTGCAGCTAGTCGATGCTCTTCAAATACCCCCACAAAAATAAGTCCGGCGCTGCGGCCAGTCGAATCACCTTTTTCGATATGAAACGCTTCGGTCGAACATCGTGCTGATTAACGGTATTGAATCGCGGCGACTGTGTGCTGTGGATCCGTCTTGTTGCTTCCAAAATAAATTCGGTCATTTGTTGGATATTATCTTTAAAACATTATGAACATAAAAGGGAAAGGAACAAAGAAAGTTTGTGTGCAAAAAATTAAAACAGCCACATCAAAAGTTATTCAAGTTAAAAATTGGATCGCAAGTTTGAGCACACGTAATAAAAGTTGAATTATTTTGGCAATACTACTACCATAATGTCTTATTTTGTGTCTAATTTTTGAAATTATTGTTTTTCGACGGATCTATTAAATTGTATCATTAGTTTATTTTTTCATCACCTGAAGAACATCTCAATGAATGGTAATTTGAAAAAATCCATTGACAAAACATATTGGTAAACGCCCCAATAATGACAAAGCAAAGTGTATTACTGCGCGTATACGAACTATTATGTGAGTGACAGTATATAGAAGATAAAATACTCACAACGCCACCTGCAGACACGCCGTCACCGCCATCGGCACCGTCAAACACACCACCGTCGCCACAAAATACGCCATCCGCTCCGCAGCCTGTGGCTCGCCAGCCCTCAGTGCCGCATCGGCTGCCGCCCAGAAGGCGTACGCCAGCCGCGCATTCACCACGATGCTGAAGCAGCGCAGCACAATCGAGACGCCCGAGCTGCAGATGTCGGCGGTGGTGACGCGATAGTCGCGTTCATCCGGGATGGCATTCAGATGGCTGGCGATGGCGGAGATGGTAGCTCCGTCGGTGCCATCGCCGGTGGATGTGGAGGCTGTGGCGGCTGAGGTGGCGTCCGTCGCCGCCGCTGGAGGTGGCCGAAGCGGGGTGAGGTCGGTGATGAATTCGAGCATCGTTGATCTTTGGGTGGCGATTTGGAGGTGTGGATAGTGGCGTCACAAGGCCATTGTTCGAAGTTCTATTGTGTTTGCGCGCAATTGCAATTAGTCGCGGCGAGCAAGTTTTGTTTATCAACAAACGGTGTTGCACACCTGGATTAATGACGGATCAACACATGCACGCGCTTGCAATCATATGTGTTGATGACGATGATTATGCTGGTGTCGGTAGTGCAGTGTAATTGAATTGCTCTACTACTTCGAAAAAATATATTACAAAAATAGTTTTTGATCATATTTTTTTTCTCGAAAATTATATCTTGGATTTCGTTCATCTATCGATGACCTCAGCAAGATTCCCATGTAGATTTTATAACGACGAATTTGCACCCGTTCAGTAACAAAAACTGCAACAATCTTTCGTTTCGAATTCGTCTTAACATTCACAAAAATAGAACGTAGTCCACATTTATTAACAAACTTCTCTACTTTCGTCCTTTGCCACCACCACCACCGCCTCCCCTTCCGCCACCGCCCTTTCCGCCGCCACCCTTGCCGCCACCGCCACCTCCCTTGCCACCCGCTCCACCGGCATTCTTCCGCGGCCCGCCAAAGTTCTTGCCCTTGTTGAACTTGTTCTGTCCCGACTTGTTCGTGATCTTCACCGAACTCGTGTGCTTCTTCGCCTGGATCTTCGCCGTCGTCTTATGCTTGGTCGCCTGGTAGCGCAGCTTCTTCGCACCGCGCTGACTCGTGTCCGTCAGATCGGTGAGGAAACGCGAGCGCTTCTTGTTCGGCGCCTGCTTCTCCGGCCGCTTGTCCTCCTCCATGGCGTTCAGCCGCCCGGGCCTGCTGTGCGACTTGGCCAGTTTGGCGCGCACCAGCGACACCTTCTCGATCTCGCGCATCGCGCGCAATCGCGCCAGCTGCTCGGGCGAGCGCTTCTCCTCCTTGCGCTTCTTGATGTTGCGCTTGCTGAACTCGTGCGCGTCGCCCTTGCGCTTGTGCTTGGGCAGCTGCTTGCTGTTGCCCGCCGCAATGGTGGCGGTCACCGAGAGGCGTTCCTTCTCGTCGCGACGCTGCTTCATCGACTGGAACCAGTCGCGCTGCGGCTGGGTGAGGCCCTTCAGGCTGTTCTCGGTTTTGTTGATTTGCATCTCCATTTTGGCGAACTGGCGCTCGGCGAACTCGTCGTCGAGGATTTTCTCTGCGTGCGGAGGAGTGGGAATGGGAATGACATAAATTAATAATGTTCAATATAAGGAAGATCATAATGAGTTGGCAAATGTCTACAAATTGTTACTTGGTGCTACATTCCAACACTAATGAAGTTGATTGAAAGTGGTTGGAACATGTCTATTGAAAACGTGCACTGAACATAAAAATCTTCGACTATTCAAAATACTCACGGATCTCCGGCTCCAGCGTCGCCAACTTCTTGTTGTACTTGTCCACAATCTCCGGCGGAATGATACGATTCTTCACCGCATTCTCCGCATTCTTGATGATATCCTTCACGATCTTGCGCTCCTTCTCACCAGCCAGCGACACCGAAATACCCGCCTTGCCCGCACGCGCCGTTCGACCCACTCGATGAATGTAATGCTCCGTCGTGATCGGCATCACGAAATTAATAACCGTCTTCACGCCCGAAATATCCAGACCACGAGCCGCCACATCGGTCGCAATCAGAATGTCGATCTGCTCCTCCTTGAACAGCTTCAGCGACTCGAGTCGCTGCTGCTGCGTCAAATTTCCGTGCAACTCACCCGCCTTGATGCCCAGCAAACCCAACAGACAATGCAGCCGATGCGCCTGTCGCTTCGTCTGCACAAAGATCATGCAGTGGTCGTGGAACGTACGGCAAACCAACGCTGCCAGAATCGATTCGCGCTCGTGCTCCTTGTCCTCGCGGATGCGGATGAACTCCTGGCGCAGATTGAACGCGACCGTTTGGTTGGTGTTGACGAACACCTTCACCGGTTTGTTCAGCGACACCGCCGCCAGGTCCTTGACCTTCTCGGACATGGTGGCGGAGAAGAGCATCGTTTGGCGGGCGCGCGAGCACGACTTGATGATCTCCTTCATCTGCTCGGCGAAGTAGTCGTCGAGCATGCGGTCGGCCTCGTCGAGGATGAGCACCTGGAATGGAAATTTGGATTAGCGAGTGTGATCAAACATGATTGGAATCGAAACTGATGTCTCGTTTGTCAGGTCCACCAACTGTGACGCCGCTCAGCAGCGATGAGAGTGGAAGCTTTATAGCAATTCATGTGAAAATCCCAGAGGATCTTCTCATAGCGCAAGGAAATCATCATTCTATGAAACACCAAGACTCTTCCCACTACTCACCTCAATCGCGTCCAGCGTGAAACTCGGCGTATTCTTGATATGATCGATCAAACGACCCGGCGTCGCAATGACCACATCCGGATTCTGTCGCAGAATATTCTCCTGCGCCTTCAGATCCAAACCACCAATCGCCAGACCCGTCTCAATGGACGTAAACTGACTCAGCTGCTTCGTCACCGTGTACACCTGGGCGCCCAACTCACGCGTCGGCACCAGCACCAGCACACGCGTCACTGTCTTATTATTCAGCGGCCTGTACAGCAGACGCTCCAGCGTCGGCAGCATATAAGCCGCAGTCTTTCCCGTACCCGTGGCGGCACAACCGCACACATCCCTGCCCAGCAGCGCAATCGGAATGGTGGTCGCCTGAATCGGCGTCGGATAAATGTACCCGAGCACACCGATGGCGCGCATCAGCGGACGCGACAGGTTCATCTGGTAGAACGAGTTCACCTGGTCGCCCTCGCTGGCGTCCTCGAAGAAGTCGCGGTCCTCCTGCGTCATCTCATCATCGTCGGCCGCCTCATCGACCACCTCGGTGGCCGCCTTGCGCGCCTTCTTCGACAAGCGCTTCTCCTTCAGCCGCAGATTGTCGTGCTTCAGTTCGTCGTCGGACAGATCGATCTCGTCGTCGTCATCGGAGCCGGAGGCGACCGGCCGAGGCTCCTCGCCTTCGAGCGCCTGCTCTCGATTGGCGATGATCTCGGCGATTTTGTCGTCGGTCTTTGTGCGCGCCTTGCGCTTCACGTACTTCATCAGATCGTCCCAGGTGTCGTGATTGTAGGCCGATACCGAGGAGACGAACTCAAAGTTGTTGGCGAACTCCTCCAGCTTCTTGCGGCGCACTTTGGTCGGTTGGTACTGGAAGAATGGGTGTCGGTTAGATAAGTTTGGTTATGTTGCACGTGCGAGCGTGTGTTTACCTCGACTTCGGCGTCCGAGTCCTCCGAGTAGTTCTGCACGTCGGCATCCTCTTCGATGGTGCGGATCAAGTCCATGGCGGGGTGCTTAATTCAGGAACTTTGATACCCGAATTAAATTGATTTTCACGTGTTTTATCACTAAAAACACTCGATCAACAGAGCCCGCTGTTGAACAAACTGAACTGCAACGCGCAAGAGCCAACGCGTGTTTGTATTTTGATTCCGCAGCGGCCGAGTGTCAAACGCACATGTACTACAGGCAGCGTTGCCGCAAATCCAAAAACCACTCACCCGATTGCAAACTCTACAACAGCGCGCGGTTCTGTTACTCAAAAACTCAAACTACCGGCTTTTCGAACGCAGAGCGAGAGCGAATTCGCCGGCCCTTGGGTGAGTGAGTGAGAGTGAGAGCCGCGATGAATTGTTGGTGTTATCGCGGCGGTTTGTTTGTATTCGGCGCGCGCATGCTTCTGTCAGCCGCACAAAAATCACTCAAAGAGCTCTCTCGCTCGTTCGAGATTGAACTCGAATTTCCACTCACGTTCAAAATGGCCGCATTCTCCAGCTTCATACAGCAGCAGTCAGTAGCCCGAGAGCACGGTGCGCGAATGTGTGTGTGTGTGTTTTGGTGTCGATTCCTCGCGTACCCAGTTTTTCTAGTTCACGCAGCTCGAAATCGCTGCCCGATTATCGCCTGGACGCCGGCGCAATCGATGCCCGACCCCAACGGGCTCCGTTCGGACGCCAGTCGAGGCGCCGCCTTCGCCCAGATTTGACGCGCAGGGCCCAGCGCTGCGAGCTACGCTCCACACAAAATTTCATCGCTACTGCTGCTGCTGCTACTGGCTGCTGCACTGCATGAATGTGTGAGTTTTGTTGTTGCACCCTACTCGCAGTGCCATATAAATTGCGTGCGATGACGGGATTTTCCGTGCAGCAGGTAGGGCAGTGTTCAGTGAGCGTGTTCGAGCCGCAATGGATAGCGATTAGCGCCCGATAAACCAATCATACAAAATGTAGTAGTTTCGATTTCCTCATTACACCGCGATTGCGCATACACACACACACACATGTGCTGTATATGTATAGAAAACGCCAATAATCACTCAGGGCCATGTACATGCGTACACCAACAACACACTGATAAGTATCGACTGAGTGTGAACTCCGTGAGTGTTGAGTACTATTTTGTGACTCGAATCGATGAGCTAAAATTCGGAAGAGCAGAGAGCATTTTGTGAGACTGTCAACAAAATAAAACAAAATAACAGTGGAGAGCGCGCGCGTACGAATATCGCTTTACATATGTTTTCACTTTTACACACAGCTGATTTTGCTACACCACCACCATCACCCCAACACACCAACGACCTCCTCCACCTACGCCTGCTCGGGGCCATTCGCCGCTGACCCACTGTAAACTTCATCGCAATGGGCAAGCGCAATGCGGACACCGAATTCGCTGCGTCGGCGGCCAACACATCGCCCGCGAAGCGCATCAAGATCGAGCACAGCGACGGCGACACAAAGACGCCACCGGTCGCCGGCGGCGACGAATCGCCGGCCTGCTGTGGCGGCCAGGAGTTTGCGCTGCGACGCGATCTGGTCGATGGCGCCGTGCTGACGGATCTGGCGCAGAAGCGCTGGCGTGTGGGCAAACCGATCGGTGAGTGCGGGTGTGTGTGTGAGAATTGCGCAAGTGTTTTGACGGCCGATAAGCTCGCGCGGCTTATCACAGCAGTGGCCCGGTTTTGTTTGCGCTCGTATGCGTGTGTGTTTGTTGTGTTTTGATTCGACCTCATGTGCGCATGCGCGCGCACTTTGCGTCAGTGTTAGAATCATTGAGATTGAGCACAACAGTGACTCAATCGATCAGCTGTTCGTGAAAACTAGAGTGATAACACCAACACCATTTCTCTCCTCTCCGCACAGGCAAAGGCAGCTTCGGCGAAATCTTCCTCGCCTCCGACGACCTCACCGCGCCCGTCTCCTCCGCTCGCGCCGAATATGTCGTCAAAATCGAACCGCACTCCAACGGACCGCTGTTCGTCGAAATCCACTGTCTCATCAACGCGGGCAAGCCGCTCCCACCGGCCACCCGACTCCCACCCGGAATGCCCGCCTACATCGCCAGCGGTTCGCACTACTTCAACGCCTCACGCTATCGCTTCCTCATCCTGCGGCGCTACCAGTGCGATCTGCGCGCGCTCGTCGAACAGCGGCAACTGGACGCCAAGGCGCTGCTGTGCGTCGCCGTGCAGATCGTCGACGTGCTGGAGCATCTGCACGATCGCGGCTACGCGCACAGCGACATCAAGGCGGAGAATCTGATGCTGGGCGCGTGCACGTACGAGAAGAGGCAGCAGCGAGCGGTGGATGTGGGACGAGTGAAGCGGGTGGAGCAAGAGTTGCAGGAGGTGTTGAAGAAAGCGTCGGCGACGGACGGACGGACGGATTCCGCCGAGCCGGCAGAGTCACAAGATACGGCCGAAGAGCCGACAAAGCCGTCAAAGCCGGCGAAAAAGACCTCACGAAAGTCTTCGGCCAAACGGGAGCCCTCTTCGGCGCCAGAAACCGCCGACAGCGTGGCGAGTGACGACGTCGACGACACCAATTCGTCCGACTACCAAACGCCTCGCAAGAACGGCAAGACCGCTGCCCATCCGCACCATCCCGCCAACGTCGAGTTCAGCGGCAGCAATCCGTTGCGCGCGTGTCGTCGCGGCACCGCCAACGGCGCCCACAACACCTACGCGGACATGCTCAGTTCGCACTATCTGCGGCCGACGCGCAAGATCATCGACTACGGCCAGCAGAACAGCGACGACGACGACGACAGCACAGACGACCTGCGGCCTTCGCGCAACAGCGAGGCGCGCGCCGACAAGGACTTTGTGCCCAGCTCCTCGGCCGCCGGCAAGTCGCCGCGATCTTCCGCCACGGCCGCGGCGGCCAAGGCAGAGAACGGTGGTGGCCGACCGACCCGGGGCGTCGGGCGACCGCGGAAATTGCTGCAGAAGCTGCGGCTGACGGACGATGCACCGGAGGAGACGAACGGCGGCGAACCGCCAACCCCTCCACCAGTGGAGCTCATCACCGAGGACCGCATCCATCTGATTGACTTTGGGCTGGCGATCAAGTTCGTCGACTCGGCGGGCCAGCATCGGCCGTTCTGCATGGACGCCCGACGGGCGCACGACGGCACGCTGGAGTTTACGTCGCGCGACGCGCACATGGGCGCCCATTCGAGGCGCAGCGATCTGGAGTGTTTTGGGTACAATCTGCTGTACTGGACGCAGGGCTGGCTGCCGTGGAAGGAGGACGTGCGCTGCATGCAGCAGCCGGAGCAGGTGCATCGGATCAAGGAGCTGTTTATGACCGATGTGACGGTGATGTTCAGGCATATTTATGGGCGCGAGGTGCCCGTGTGGATTGGGCAGTTTATGCGGTATGTGGGCACGTTGGCGTATCACGATCGGCCCGACTATGAGCTGTGCCGGAATGTGTTTAGGGCGGAGTTGCGGAAGTTGGGAGTGGATGTGGCGAGGCCGGCGGAGATGCGGTTGGAGACGGCGGAGTTGCGGCGGAGGCCGGTGTTGAAGTGGCCGGTGGCGGCGGATGACGTGAAAGGAGAGGTGGTGGATGGTGTGGACGGCCAGGGAGCGGAGAATGTGCCGGGCGGTATGCTGACGCCGGCTGGGCATTTCGGTGGCGTCGATATGCAGCGCTCGATGATGAAGCTGGGCCTGCTGCTGGCGCCGAATTCGTTGCCGTTTCGCGAGGTCTCGTCGGCCGGTCCGAATCGCATATCGCCGAAGAATCTGCGCAGCAAGTCGGAGAAGGTGCCGAAGGGCAAGCAGCGGAATGGCGCTGGTGGTGGTGGTGGACAGTCGGCCGCGGCGACGACGGCGACCGAGTCGGTGTTCTCGTGGACGGAGATTCTGAGCACGGATCCGGATCAGATTGCGCGGCAGCGGGCGGAGAAGGAGTTCGATCGGGATCCGGTGGATACGCCGCTGTGCCAGCGGTACAAGGGGAAGCCGACGTATGCGATATTGGAGGTGAGTTGTGTAGATAGCTCTTGAAGTACGAGAGAAACTATCTCTAAGAACGGTGTTCTGCCTGTTCTATAACTGAATCTCTATCCATTCTCTACATCTCTATCCAGCACTTGTGTCTACAAAATTCGCAAAACGTGTAGCACTTGTTGATCCCTTATTAAGAATGGCATCTTATTTTGAAAGAGCATCTGTACTAGCGAGATGGGCGGATTCTTACTAATTCGTTGATGTTTTCTCCTCCTCTAGGTCCAAAACCGTCTCAAATTCAAGGACAAACTCTGCTCTCTGGACGAAACGCCAATAAGCAACGGTCACCAGCACCGATCGTCCACCACCACCGCCGCCGCTCCGTCGGCGCAAACCTCCGCAGCACACAAACGTCAGCAAACCTCATCCAGTCGCACCTCGAGCACTTCTGCTGTCGAAACACCGACCGCACATTTCGCCGCCGTTCGCGCTGCTTCGAACACCGAACCGGCCGTAGCAGCCGCCGCCGCCGCCGCCTCCATGGTCTCGCCGGAGCGCCGCAAACCCGGACTGCGCACCGCCGTCCGGCACACGCCCAAGAGCAAAGCCTACCGCGACTCGATGCTCACCAAGCAGCGCCAGCGCGCCGCCAACAAGCGCAACTCGCTCGCCGTGCCCCATTCGGAGTTCTCGACCAGCGCCGACGAGGAGTCGTCGCTGTCGTCCACCTCGTCGATGGCCACCGCCACGACGACGTGCAGCAGCAGAACGTCGCGTCTGAAGAGAGCGTCGAAGAAGCAAAAGGCAGCTGCCGCTGTGGCCGTCGCATCGTCGACGGTTTCGCTGGAGATGAGCGACGACGACGACGAAGATGAGGAGGAGGAGATCGAGGACGTCGACGATCAGGACGAGGAAGACGAGGAGGAGGAGGAGGAAGAGGCCCATGTTGAACTCCACCACCATCGTGGTCGTCATCACCACCATCAGCATCGCCATCATCACATCGACGATGTGGACGACGACGTCGAAGATGACGATGAGACGTCTCGCGACACCATCGACTACAGTCCGATCAAGACGCGACGTCGTCGCAACAACGCCGCTCAGTCGGCGAAAACGAGCCGTCGCTCGAAGTTGGCCTCTGTTTCGGAGGAGCCGCCGGCAGTGATGCATGTTATCGCGCCAGTTTCGTCGGTGATGCAGCGCAAGGCTGCGGTGCGAGCCACTCAGCAGATGGCACTGAATCGCGACGCGTCGCGACATTGTAAGTATTAGTGCGCCGGGCCTGGTCTGGCCTGGGTAGCCTTGGGTTTGAGAGAGGGTATGAGGCATTTGGATGGCATTGAATGCATCGATGCGCGGTTGTACGATCCGGATCGTAGGATGGCCCAGATGGCACACACACACACGTACACTCACAGACATGCAAGCGCAACCAGTTCCTTTGCATTGAGTTGGAATTTGTTAAAATCCTACATACACACACAAACACACCTACACATACTATGTTGGTTGTTGCGCGCGCGTGCGCGAGCGCAGTTCAGAGGAGGAGGAGGAGACTGCATTCAACTGCTTCGTATCGGAAGAGAAGACATATGGTCTGGAAGTCTGGATGATTTGTATATAGGTTGCCCCCGGTTTTTTGTTTTGTTAAACTAAACATGAATGCATATGAACATTACTACATTACACCCGTTGAAGTCTAAATAAATACGAGATTGAAAAACAAATTCAAAACGATCGGGAGTGAATTAATTAACGAGTCGGTGGTGGGTATAATTTCAAGCGTTTTTGGACCTTTTATAAGAATCTTTCGTCCACACAATGAATAAAACTAGATCAACAATTTAGTCAAATCGTAAGACAGTCAAAAGGCTTCAACTTTTGTTGATAGCTTTCGGAAGATACTTTTCATGCTAGGAGATTTTGTACGATTTTGTCTTCTACATGAAACCGGTCAACACTTAAAGTCTCATTGATCGACTGCACCCGTCGATCATTAA
>JANTBZ010039084.1:0-13065 GCA_024741255.1 Exechia fusca
GAGGACACTTATTTTATCAACGTGATGATGACGAGCGCCCAACTCGAGTACGTACCGCATTGCATGACCAATCTAACGAGAGTGCACTTTATGGTCTTGTGCACATCGTCATCGGGTTCACAGTGGCAATTCGAGAACAAAAGAAGCACGCCGGTGGAATTCAGAGGCAAGATGCTCACGTAACTATATTTTCCGTTTCCGTACGACTATCATCGGCCGCTTACACACACAGTATACATATTTAATCCATCGACCGCAACCGCACAAATTCACTACGAGAGACGACATACTTTGTCAGACCAAAAAGATTCCTTCCTGGGTATCTTACACGTCCTGCTTATGTTAACTGAATCGTGAGCATATGGGTACAGTATTTGAGATGTAATTGCACTTCAAGATCTTGTAATACTCTAAATCATTTCATTGTACTTCTGAGCTGTTATGGACAAAATATGTTTTTAAATCTCTGAAATTTGTTGTGAGAGCTATGGCCTTGCGAAAATAATTGAAAAAGTGAATTTTCTCAATCTCAATGAGAGAGAGAGTTGTAAATGGAAATGAAACATAACAGCCACAATAAATATTGAATTTGTTTATTTCTCCAACTAATGCTTCAAAAGTGTCGTAATGCCTAATGGCCTATGCCAATTGGTCTCGAATATAAGAGATATAAAAAATCATTCATATTTCATAAAAAGACAGGTTTCTTTTGTATTGACGATTGAAAGTTTGAATTTTGTAATGCGTTTTTTCAAGTATCCAGAAAAGGTATTCTTAATTCTCCAACACAATGCGTCGTTTAGCAGCAATCGCCTTGACTATGGTATTGTCAAACACTATACGAAATACTTTTCAAATACTGTATATTTTGAATTTCAAAATTAATTATTTATATACTCGCAAGGAAAGGGTTAGTTCGTGTTAGTAGACTACTCATGTTCGAGCATCAGCTCCCGTTGCCAGCTGCATAATACAATGTATTATAGCTCGCAGGCACGATTAAGGGCGCACTTTGTTGCCGCGTCCGCCCAACTAGCGAGGCAACCACCCAGATGCAGCTCCACATTTCACGCGGATACATTCCGCGTAATGTTGCCTGCGTGTGTATGTGTATGTGTGTGTGTGCGGTGAAGCAAACGCGCGCGCGAGCGTCGCATGTCATTTCAAAGGCGCCCCGTTCAGCTCTGTATTACACACACATAAACACGTACAAGGTATGTCGTAGGTATGCGGTTCGTGAGCGTGCGTGCGTGCGCTCCGAGCATGCATACGGTCTCGTGCACGGACGCAGCATTGCACATTTCGCATGCGATCGCTGTCAGCGCAGCCGCGAAGCAGCAGCAGCAGCATCGTGCACATTATTTTGTCACAATTTCGCACACGAAATTGCTCGACTATGCACGCGCACGCGCGCATCGGCGGTGGCGGCGCATTACAATAACGTTAAAGCCGTTCCGTGTCGGCGTCGGCGTCGGCGGTGTGATGTCCTTGCTGGTTGCTGGTGTAGCGAACAGCTGGGTCTTACGCGATGCGATGCGCGAGCACGTCGTCGTCGTCGCATATCTGCGGGGCCTCGCGCACGCGCGCACGCTTCGTGTGCGGCAGACAAGTTGAGACAAAATAATGTGCGCACGCGGCAGCAGCACGCTGATATTTCCTTTACGCCCGTCGTTGCGATGGCGCTTCAGTTGTGTAGTTTGTCGTATATATCCAGGGTGACCCAAATGAAAAGCATATTTGTATAGTCTGTTTTGTTTGCGGTAATGTAAAAAAAGTGTTGGAGCAAAATGTGTTCTATACTAAAGATTTTTTCGAACTTTAAAACCTACGCAATGTATATTCGAATAGTTTCATTATATCATCTTCAACTTTTCCGTTATACCAAGTAGAGCAGTGGGCATCCAAAATCATGCTACGTACGTGCAGTTATAACCACTTATTCGGGTCGAACTTCTATCTTTATGAGGTCAGGATGATCATTTTTAGCAGTTGTTTAGAGTGATTAGATTTTTTTCAAGTTATAAATTTCTAATATGCCGCTTATTCTCTGCAAACATATATTTATTCGAGACTCCACACTATAAGCAGCGATCAGGATTACTGATTGGAGTATCAAGCCTCTGACAATTTCTCATCATCTTTTTTATATCGTTGGAGTTTTTGTACAGTTATCTGGTGTTATTATGATGTGAGACTCGTGAAATTGTAAATACCTGTTACGAAAGAAGTAAAATATCACAATGCCAATTTTGTGCATCATAATACAACTGGTTCAAAAGTTACAACTGCTCCAATTTTCATGCTGATCAATTGGGTCACCCTGTGGAAGAGTTGTAGGGCAGAAGCAGCAGCAGCAGCATCAGCGGCAGTTTGTGTTGCGGAATTTATGGGTGAAGGGTGAATGTAGGACGGAGCGAGCGTGCACACGCTCGGTTGAATTCACGCTCGCTGTGGACGAGCGAGCGCGTGCGGAGTCGTTTCCGAGCTCACGAAATGCGGGTCAATGTGGGGGATGTGGCGGCGTGTGCGGGATGCACGCATGCAGCACATCACAGCACAGATGTGCAAGCGATGATGGCATAATGTAAAGAGCTCTCGTTGGTTTTAAAGAGGCTGACGATATAGGGGTTTTCAATGGGGTAGCTCGATTTTTGACAGCGAATAGCGCCGATGTGTTTGTCGAACTCAACATAATTAGATATTTTTTGCACGAAGTACTACGTCATGCTTCAAAAGTTCCAGTGAGATTTATCAAGTACCTCTCCACTACAGACTATTAGGATTTTTTTTTAATTTTATTGGCGCTCTACTTTTGACAGCGAATATAGTATCGATATCGATGCATTTGTAGAACAAAGCATAGTTACATATTTTGTCAACAAAAATCTATCATTCACTACAGTCAGCACATTTTTGATAAAGACTAAGCTTATTGTTGATCATAGTCATATTTAAGCGAGCCAAACACAAACTTATACTCGTACTGTCATTAGTTTGAAAGATATTGCCTTTATAGTAACTCGCGGTTTGATATTTCTTAACATATGGGAAGAAGGTATTTGAAGTCTTATTGAAGCACTGATTTTTGATAGGTAGAAGGACCGCTGGATCCAAAACATGTCTTGAGAAATTGTTATATGGGGTCTGCCCTAGCTGAAATTGAATTTGGCAATTTCGTAAACTATTCTGTACCTTCCATTTGGGCACCGAAGATGATGCGCGCAGTTGACGCCTACATTTTGCAGTTCCTTGCGAAGACATCAATCAGTCCACCAAATAATTTCGGAATTCGAAAAGGATAGAACCTAAAGATTGCTGATACCCTTAGGTTTTATAAAAAATATATATACATATCGTGCATACGTTTTGGGACATGAGAGAGCTCTTGCGGAGAGAGTGCCGCAAAAACGCAAAAAATCACAACCGACCAAATCTACCAAATAGCCATAAAATCAATTAATTGGCCTATGAATTTTGGTCCCATCTATGATTTTCTGCGTATTTGGTCCTTAGCTACTATTTTTTATCTCCCAAATGAAAATGGTAGCGCCTAGTGAAAGAATGTAACAGTATCAATCGAGTAAAAAGAGCATTCACAAGGGTTAGCGACGAATTCTTTTTGAAGGTGATCGAGATGTTGTAGGTCCGCTGATTCAAGGCTGTCGTTCTGAAATGGAGCTATGAAGAGGAATAAAACATGTTTTCATAAAAAATGTTGGTCCTTCCCTATTTCTCCTGATACTTATCAGCCGATGTAGTATATGTAAGTATATTTGCTCATTTTATGTCTTTCAATGCGCTAGAATTGCCAAGATCAATCGTTCCTAATGAAATAGCCTCTACACTGTTATGAACTGCGCCTTGTGTAGTTTGGTGGCCGACATCGAGAAATCGAGACATCGACGTTCATGGCGACTTTATTCGCCACGCCTCGTTTGACATATTACACACTCACATACAATCGATTTCAATCGAACCACCACGTCGCGGTTCGGCTTGATGAGAAACTTGCTCCGCCGTGTCGCCTTTCGTGCAAGTCATGCGTCATTCGCCCGTCCATAATTAATAAAGTAATGTGACGCACACCAGACATCGAAGCGAATGTTCGAACGCGCTGAATACTATTCGTGCGGTCTATACATACATTATGTACGCACATCGAGTATAATAATAAGACTCGCTTGCTTGATCGAAACGTTTCCGTTCAATTGCATACGATTATATCGAAGCCGCCGCACATTGATCTGACAGCCAGAGGACAGAGGTGGGGGGTATCGAAAGTGGCAGTCGCTCTTTGAGGACAAAAGAACACCGCAGAAACCACGAAGTATTCACAAGCAGCTCACACAATGTTCGTATCGTCTGGGTGCGCTAGTGCGGCTGAATATAATAGCATGGCGCAACGCAACTTTCAATTAAATTTGTCGCCCGACAACCGACGTTGACAGTGCTGTTCGACACGCCTCACTCACCTGTGAGTCTCTCTACCTATACTGGATTATTATTGAACCTATTAAAAGATTCGAAAATCCCATCTAAACCGTGCCACATGTGTGGGTTTGGATTTATGTTTCAATTAGATAAGGCGGCGAAAACGGCTTTGAAATCCAGCGATTTTGTCCAACATAAACACAACCAATGTCGGTCGGGTTTTCCATCGACTTATCTCTGTAACCCGATGGCCGACAACAAACCATAAATGATTAATTATGATTCGGCAATAATCTCGCACGCGCGCGCGCGCAAAGATGAGACACACAAATAGAAAACATAAATATGCTCGCACGCACGCTGGCCGTGTTGTAATTAATAAACAAACACCCATGCACGCGCACCTCATCGTTGTCGGACGCACGAATAAAATATTCATTCATCGTGCGTACGTGCCACCAACGGAATCGGGAATCTATATACGTGTGCTCATAAATTGGTCCGTAAATAAAACTATGCATGGGCAAACGCGGACGAAAAAAGCGCTCAAGAAACTAGACTTCTCTTCGTATTCATTAGTCTAATACAACACGCTCCGCTCGCCGGTTTGGAACGCGATCGCCGCGCTCGCCGGGCGTGCAGGTATTTGCGCAACGTTAATGGTCATTCCAATCGATCCATTTACGGCCATTACCGTCGTTGGCTGCCGCCGCCGCCGCCGCCGGATGGTTCGTTTGGTGCGTGAGTGAGGAGGCACTGCTGCGGTGTTGTGCAACGGTTGTGCCGCCTATAAGGAAATGGCAAACACTTGCGCACGAAGACGACCGTCGTTGCCGCCTCCGACGAAGACGACGACGCGTTGACCATCACACTGCAAATAACACCGCCGTTTTAATAGTCGCAGCCGTGTTTTTGCCGGTCAGCGCACGCACGCATGCATGAGGGGCCAACACGTTGGGGATATAATTTACAACCGCATACCGGAATGTGCGCGCTCGTGTACGTTGCGCGAGTGCGCGATACAGTGGACACCATATGACCATTTGTAGAGTGAATGGAACTTCAATCGAACATTCGCCAAATTTTAAAATCGACACAAATATAGAAGTAATAGTGCGATGTTTATGCCCTTTGTAACACGGATTTATATTGTCGATTTACGCCTATAATGAAATTGTTACGTGCTATATTTCTTTAAATTATAAATCTTCGCAATATCTGTAAGAAAATGTATTGACCAAGACGAATAAAGTTTCAGATTTTATTAAATGTTATTTTTCATCGACATACTTCAATTTTGTGGATCAAAACGAATCAATCGGACAATTTTCTCATGCTCAATACATTGTTCGTATATCAAGTGAGTTTTTACTAGAAAGCAGGCTCTCGAAAAACTGACCGATTGAATGGGCACACATTTTGAAATGACGAAATAACATGCCTCCGCTTTCGTATTTACGAAGGAAAATAGAGAACCAGCACTTCGTACAATAATTTCAATCTGGTAGAATCAAAGTTTATTTTCTTAGTTGAATGCACATATACTTCAGCTCAACATATTTATGCTACCCACTGTCCATACATATTCTGGTGCGCCATGTGCCATGTGACGGAATACCATTCCTTCAGCCAGCTGGGCCATACGGCACATACCTACTACTACTACACACTACACACTGACCGAGAGGTAAAAACGCGAAACACGCGCGTGTGCGATTATTCAAGCCCATCATCACGCACCGCGGGGAGAAATTACGGGACCTGCGAGCGCGAGCGCGCGCCGCCGCATATGGGTTAGAGTTTGTAATATATGGTGTTGGATTAACACCGGATCGCACACAATTGTTGTGTCACGTGTACGCCGCGCGCGAGGCGTGCGTGCGCCAAGCCTAACACGTGGATTATCAAGTCTATGGTCTGACAGATAAGGAACATTTTTTAAACATTTTTTTTTATTTTCCAAAAGACCAATCTTGCAAACGATATGTGACAAATTCTCAAGCCAATCCGACACTAAGTGCCATGTTATAGAGTTCATAGTGAAACAATATTTGTGGTATCGTTCATGCTAGAAAAACATATGTGAGAAAAAATACCGTCGAGCCAGAACTGTTTCTAATAAGTATGTTGGCATCTTTGCGCTAGAAAATCATATAACATACATTTTTTTATGAGTTGCAGGACGTTATGGAGCGAAAAATGACGCAGTTGTTCCGAAAAAATAATAAAAATAACGGTTTTATTTTGTCCGACGAAAATCCAAAATTGCAGGAGACAGCTAACATCATAAAAAATCAAAATCGTGTCGAATAAACGGAACGCTCAAGTGGGCTTGTCGGTGCAGCACGGACGCGTACAGTTTTGCTGTCATCCTATGTAGAAACAATTGAAATTCAATTGCCACGATTCGGAACGGTCAGAATACATGGGAATCCATACGTGCCGCGTTCGTGTTTGCCACCGACAACTAGGCTTCAATGAGTTGAACGAGTTGGGCTTCAAATTGCTACCCAACCGGCAGATCTCTATAATATGCTCCTGGGGTCTATTCTGAGGCCAAATACACAAGTCGACAAAACGTTGACAAAATTGTTTAATGTGTCAGACCGAAGACTTAATGACCCATGTGTTTGTGTTGTGTGTGTGTGATACTACGGTATGTCTATTTATAAAACAGCCATTATAACGAGAATAACAATGTGAGTGTGTATGCTGTGTGTGCGGTTCACGCAAGCAGTTGCGTAAATGGTGGACGACGGCGACTTTCTTCCATCACGCACGCCGCAATGTACACACGCAAGAATGTAGTCACGCTCGCTCAGTTTGGGCTCTGACGTCCGAACGCGCAACTGCAAAATTGCGTGTTCGGCAACGATATACGGGCATAAATTTTAATATGGTTAATAGTGTGCGCGAGTACTCACGTAGCCCGTGTCGTGCATGGCATACTACGGCCCAACTAGTAGTTGTGTCGTAGTTTTGAACACGAATCGTCGTCACCGCAGCATAGACAAATACGGTCACATAATACATTGTGGTGGTGTCGGTGGTGGTGTCGTTGCGATGTGGCGCTTGCACGCCACCACCACTACCGACACACCAAGTGTTGAACATATTTGCGTGTGTTGTGGACACAATGTTTTGCTGGGCGACACCCCAGCGTATCGTCGACATTTTGCCAGCCTATGCTGCCGTCGCCGCCGGTCCTTAATTGAAACTTGCAAGTGTTTGCGCACGGTTGCTCGGATTATTATTAAACAGGCATGAGTTTCGGGCAGAGAGCGAGAGTGTGTGTGTGTGTGTACTCGTGTTAATTACAGCTTGTATGCTCACCGGGAAAATTATGGCGTGTTTTTCTCGTTTTATTTCATATTGCACGAAAATTGAACGCGCGCGTAAACTCGGTGCGCTACATTTGATAGGCAAACATTGATAGGGAAATATTGAACTTGCAAATGCAATTAAACATTGTGCACAGTTGGAGTAATGTTTAATTGGTTTTTGTGTGCCGGGCACTAATTGCAATTCCAGTTTGATACAATGTCAATAAGACCGGCTGTAAATCATTAGTGCCGGGTTAAACAGCAACATATTGCAACAGTTCAGCGGATGCGCAGATTAATTTTTGCTGACGTCAGTCGGACGTGGCGAGGCCGATGATCTTGCCAGAGAGCGAGTGATGTGTGCCACACACACATCATCTAAAATAAACCGCTACACGACATGTGCAGCAGCAGCAACACGACGACAACGCAACACATATCATCATAATATAATATAATAAATTTCAAAGACGCGCGCGCAACGAACACATTTGCACTCATCTCTCTGCCAGTGTGCCAGTGTGTGCATGTGCATGCAAAGTCAAGAGTATCTGCTTGCGTGACGCGCGCGATGCTGAGGCGAACGCGTCGGGGCATTGCCCACGAGTGCACTTGAGGCGACGCATACTGACGCGACGCATACACACGAACATGCATCAGCACGAAACGCGTTTGAGCACCAAGATACACTAACGCAAAGCGACCGCAAAGTTGTATGTTGTATGCGATCTTTCTCTATGCTCTGCGCTCTGATGCTGATGTGATGTGCGGATGTATCTTCTTCGCGTCGTCTTGACGTCGTCGCGTATTTGTGTTTTTTATTCAGTTTGTCGCGTGCGTGTGTGCGTTTGTATCAGCTTCACAGCTCACTCGTTCGGTGTCTTTTTTTCTCTTCGTGTCGTCTGTACAGATTCTCCTCGTCGAGAACATAATAATGCCACAAATGAGGCATCGTCGTTGGAGTCGCATACGGCACACTGACACTCGAGCATGTCAAACACACAGACACAAACACGCGGGCCAGCGAACTAACATGAGTTTAATTACATTATCGAAATCAAACACATATGCGCGCCAGCTCTAGCACACATTTAATAGCATGGCTGAAAGGTAGTATTTATGAGGTTGTATTTTTTTTGTTCATATGTATGTATGGAGCTGGTGTTGGCGTATGAGCGAGTATGCGCTCTGCACGTCTTCTGATTTATTGCGGTTAATAATATAATAGCGACCCGGTTGAACGGTGCGGCAGCCGCTGACGCCTTCGCAGTTGCGCGCGCAAAGCGAACGGTCTTAATAACACATGATGCCCGGATACACGCGCGATGATCTCTTTATGTGTAGATAGAGTATGCTAGTACTTGCAATGTGTTGGAGCATATGTTGGCTATATTGCGAATTGTATCTAATGCACAAAGGATCGAGCACAACATCGGATATATGTACTCGACGCTAGCATATGAATAACGCAAGTATAAGTTTCATAATGTTAGATAGTGTTAACAGTTATCTATACATAAATTGTTGATGGGTACTTGAGTATTTGATTATATCTTCCATTCAGAGTGCAGTTGATTGATTAGATTTTCTTCTATTCAATGTTCGTAGGTTTATTTGTAGGTCATGTCATGTTGTTCGACCAATTCAAATATGTCACTTGATTGAACGAAATGTTCCAATCTGTAATGTCAAAATGCGAAAATATACAAAGATATAATGACACACTTGATCATGAACTACATCGAACAAATATTATCCGCTAGCATATTAGAACATATTACTTTAGCAAGGACAAGTTTTATAATGTTGGATAGTGAACAGTTATTTAGACAATTACATACATTTTAATGATGGATATTCGATCTGATTGATTCTCTTTTCGTTCATTCATTATTCGTAGGTTCCATTCGAAGGTCATGTCATGTTTTCCGGCCAATTTAAAGATGCCACTTGATTATACGAAATGTTCCAATCTGTACTGTCAAATTGCGTTCATATTGGACTGATTGAAGATGTCAATTGGAGTCGTCATTGAAGTAAGAGTGTGTGCCATCTCTCCAAGCCGCAGAACGCGTCGGCGAGATTCGTTAACAAGCGCGTGAATTATGTGTGTGTGTGTGAGTGTGGCGGAGCTGTCAGACGGATTTCCATCGATTTATTTATTCCTCTGAATGTTGTTACTGTGCTATAAGCGAGGCGGCTTTGCTGCTGCGGCGGCTTTTGCGGCTGCTGCTGCCGCTGCTGTTGCCGCTCACGATGTGGGTGTACATAAATCTCAATAAACAGCTCGGGCACGTTCGACGACGACGACGACGTCTGTGTTTCTCTGTGTGAGTGTTCCAATGAAATATATTCATAAATGCCGAGCCGGTGAGCCGGCTCTCTGACATCATTCATATCGAACCTCGTGCTCTGGTGTTGGTTGGTGTTGGTGGGTGCGCAGTGCGACATGCGCCTAATTGTGCAGCTGATTGGGACTGGTGAAATACTGCGGGCGACCGTTTGGCGGTGGCCGAAACCAGATATGCACGTGTAGAACGTGTAGCATTCAGATCTAAAGCGAGTATTTAGCGTTGCATGACGGCTATGTTGGTTTGTCGAGACAGCATTTAAGTGTTGTTCTCGTCCAAACTGTACACTAATGGTCGATCCAAATTTCTACGCTGTCTACTTCGAACCGTAACATAAAGTTTGAAGCACTACTGAAATCTACTTGTAATGAATATTCCGATGAAGAGGTTTTGTTAAATCATCATTATTCTATAGTATAAAAAGACTTATGCAAAAGTCTCACATTTGACTAAGCACGCCCTATGCAATATCTCTTCGATCGTAAATGGTCACATGATTGCACTAAATAAACATATAATTCAAAATTATGAATTATGTATGCACAATTTCATATCTTACCATTTGAGAATACGCTCATTGTTTTAAGTCAATACAGTGCAAGTATGGACCATACTTAAAAAACAGCGTTTTCACTTTACATTCATAAATTAAGGAACTCATGATTGGCGTGGAGACTATTATCTGACGGAACTGCATCAATGGAATGTTCATATTAGTGGATGATGTTTATGTAACAAACTCCAACATGGACATTTTCATATTATTATTGATATACGTACGAAACGCGAAACAAGTAGATTTCAGTACATGCTTTCAACTTAATATTTCGGGTCTTCTGTAAAGCGGTGTTCATATCATAATTCCACACTCGCTGACATACGAATAATTCAGAGCCGTGCTGGCCACACGCCTCCGCCGAGAATGGTCGCTTGTCAAGAGTGTTGACGTTCATGCCAGAACGCGAGCGAAAGTGGTTCCAGGAAGTCCGACGAAGCTGTTAAATATAATATCCCGAGTGCGTAATGCGAAAGCATACTCGAGTGCGTTTGGGAGTGTAGAATGTCATTTGTGTCGCGCCCCAAACCCCCCGGCATATATCCGTCATCAGTCTGTATGCTGGCCATTATCGCCGTTTTGCCACGCACACACACACACACATACGAACCGAAGGGTTCGGCCGCTTCGTGCAAATTTCGAGAAACGTTCCGTGCCCGGCTGACCGGGTACAAAGTGCTCTAGTAATTTGAGCCGGTTAGGTACATATCCAACGTCCGCCACCCACACACACCGCTCGCTTGCGTGTTTGAGTGTTAGTGAACGTTTGCGTAATACATGCCCCTAATGTCCGCTGGCATTGCTGCGGTTCGGTGATGTCGAATATTTGTGGCATTGCGTGAACCCCCGGCCGGAGCGCCTGCGAGGTGTGACGGTACCGTTTTGTGTGTGTGAGTGTGTGTGTGTTTGGAAAGCGCGCCTCCGGATTAATAATATTCGGAGCTGGCAAGCATGCGTCAAGTTGCTGGAATATATGTTGACACGATGCTAGGATCGTGTGGTCGATGCAGTTAGGTCCAAAGGAATGGGTTTCTAAATTTGGGAAATGAACTGAAACGGAGTGATCTTCAAAAGGATATGAATAATGGGAAGATATTAAATACCATGGAAATTCAAGCATTAAATAACCCGTTTTTCATCATTAAGACTCTCAAATATTTCATTAACTAATTTGACCTGATTGATGAGTGATATTTTTCCGACAAGATACAAGATAAATTCACCGCATCAAATTGCATTGAATAACCATAGGTTGATCACTCGGAGTCGATGATAATAATTTATTGCCTTCTCAAGACCCGAGGTTTGAAAATTATTGGGTCAAATTCGAGATATACATTCAAAATCATTACGATCTCTATGCCAAATATTCATCTTTAGAATGGAGATACATATGTCCGAATAAAAATAAACTATATTCGTCCCACAACTAATTCTAAATTTAACAAGCACACATGCATTTCACTGTTATACTAACCCCGCAACTTTACCGCTCACAAAGACAATGGCAGTTAGGCGCCGAGCGTTGAGCGATTGAAATCGAAATCGAAATCGATGTCGCCGTTTTCGGTTCACAGTTTTGCGCTCGCGCACGATGATTGGGTTTTTGTGTTCGCCAGCGTTCGCGCGCTGTCGCTTCGGTTCGACAATCTGATTAGGAATCTGTGTCGCGCGGCGGCGGCGGCGGCGGTTGGGGAACGCCGCCGTGCACGAGCACGAATGAGCTACGCGACATTTATGTGCGAGCTTGTGCTCACAGGGTGTGCCCTCGGCGCTATTTGCGTTCAACATACAGACGAACAAAACAACTGCAACGACGACGACAACTGTGCAGCACAAACACAAACACAATTGCATAATCTCGCAACGCGACAGGCGAGCGAGCGCGCGCGGCACCCGCAACAAATTTACCATGTCGACCTATACATTTACATCGTACATTTGCACAGCGTTGGCTGTCTGCATTGAAAGAAATCGATAATATTCATCTACTAGATTGATTCTGTGAATCACTCATTCATTTGTTATCCAAATTAGGATGTGTGATATGTTTGGTTTCAATGATTTGATTCCGAAGTTATGCGTCTTTTATCAACATTTTTGTATAAGTTATTCCTTAGTATAATTCATATGCAATCAATGCTCTTGGAATAAAATTTACCGGTAAATTGAAAATATGAAAATCTATCATGTAATGGAGGTAATTGCACAACAGGTACATGGAGAGCAATTTATGCGAAGCTGCACAATGTTTCACCTACTTCATAAACTTCATAAAATATACTAATATGTTGTTGAACAGAATAGAAGATAGTCTGTCAAATTTTATCCGGTGTTAGCCTCACTTATTAGATATCGATCTGTAGTGTATGAAGTTTTAGTATTTAGATTCTCATATCAATCA
>JANTBZ010039195.1:0-13058 GCA_024741255.1 Exechia fusca
TCTCTATAATTTGTGTACATTTGGGTACTAATTTCGAACATTTGAATTATTGTAATTCACAACCCAGCCAACCAGTTTTTTTAATTTTTTTTTTTTCTAGTCAAAGTATTACACGATCGACACTTTGAACATCTATCGAGTAATCTATTGGAGATAACGTTCAGCCATCGTGTGAGAATGTTTTTTTTTGTATCAATGGAATGTTGTTTGATTTAGGTTGACTCTTCGGATACACGCTGGCCGCGTAGCGGCTAGTTGTACATAAAAACGGTAAGATGATATTGGCCTTGTGTCCGTCGTCCCGGTCCTTCTTAAATGAATGGCAATTTCATCGTTTTTATTCAAAAATCTGAAGCATATCAACATAGACTCGTTAAAATGAAAAAGCCATTCATAAAGCCCAGGAACTGTAATATTGGCCGATCTTTGTAATATTTCTAGACATAAACTACCAAATAGCCTACTCTGAAATTATTAACTAAACTTGTCGCTTATCAAAGGTTGAGTATTACTATAGAAATTCCCTAGGTTGAGTTGAGTGTCCCATATCGGAACACGTGATAAAATATATAGTTTTCGGATGCAATCCCGAAATAGAGCTGTTTGAATTGGACAAATACGAAAACTGAAGTTCCCTTACATATCGACGCTTATCTTTCGTCATAGCATACTTTCAGGTGCTGAATCAATATTCTATTAAAGTCAGTTGTATTTGGAATATTATATTGATGTGGAAGGCTTTCATATTATCATTGGTTCAGGCACAATTGACGAATGTATCCCGTTGTTTGAGCATACCGACCGCATACACCCTACATCAGAATAAGTGTTACATCGTAGAATGTATGTATTATCTACAGTTTCAAACTTGTCAATTCGAAATATATACCAAATGAAATGGTTGAAGACTACATTAACAGTTTTCGAAATGACAGCCATTGTGTGTGCAAAATGGAATGTGAAATGACATGTGAAACGTCAAATTAAGTTTTTGCGACGGAGCGAAGCCTTACAATAATCTAGCCGGTTCGATCTTGAGCTTATCTGGTGTATATATTTGATATACAGCCTCTCAACCTTGCTTTCGCCTCTTTGACTAATTTAACTTTACCCCAGGCTCCAAAAACACCAAAAGTGAGTGATTTTCTTCCATAGGCTTTGTAGATATGGTTGCCGACTTCAAGATCAGATTGTAGTCGGACCTTCTCTCTAACCAAATACAATCGATTTAATTTTTTGTCGATGGTTTGACTGTGCAAAGTTACTTGTACGAGAAAATGTTGTACAAAAATGCTCCAATGACGTGCAACGTGCATCTCCATTGTTAACAGTCTAGAGTGAATAAATAAGGTCAAGTGCGTCCGAAAACTGGTAATGTAGTCTTCAACCATAGACAGTTCTTATCTTTTGGTATACATTTCGAACTGACAAGTTTGAAAGTGTAGATAATACAGCCATACTACGATGTAACACTTATTCTGGCGTAGGGTGTAATATGCACAGTATCAGACATTTGTACGAATTATCGCGCGACATGGATGTCTATGAAGATAATCGACCGATTTTATTGTGACAAAAAACGTACATCCTTCCACTTCACAAGTGAGAAAACTGATTTTAAATTGAAGGCCTTCCGTGAAAGTTATTGCGTTTTAAAATAGGGTTACGAATTATGCGCCACCTTGTATATTCGCTATTCAACGCATATGTTTAGTAACATGTAATTCTCAACTTTGCCGTGTTTTGCGTTCCGCATAATGTCATCATCGACGCGAGCTAATGGGTAAACGAGTTTCGGAGTGGTGAGGAGAAACGCACACATTCCAGCGGAATGTGTGTGTGCAAGCACTCTGAAATTGCGGTAACGCGTGAAATATCCAGGATAATAGGACTATACTTTGTGCGAACGACAGAGACGCCACCGGCTACAAATTATATGGGCGGCGCAATGCGGAACAAGGAACGCGATCAGACGGATTCGCTCCAATCAACAGGATTATATCGAGTGAAACAATGGTATTTTTATGCGCGGATAAATTGGAACATGATAGAATATCAGCAGACTTGGATACAACACATATCTGGAGAATAACCAAAGTAATTATGAACGATGAAATAAATGAGAATTAGGATCAATCGGCACGTATCGATTTGTCGTGGCTCGTGGATTATTGAAAACATTTCCAGAAGCACAAAATTAAAATATGACATAATGTTCTCCCCTGAATAATAAGTAATAACATTACATAACATTCAACGTATATTCATGAACTAAAATTAATATAAAAAGTATTGGTCCATATAAATAAAAATAGTAAGTTTTTCGCAATATTCACAACTCCTAAAATTACTAGGCTACACTGCTGCTAAAGCCAAAATGTCGTTGCGATACTCCAAACTGCACCCTCCCATGCGCGAAGTCACGAGTCACGACTCACGACCGAAAAACATAATACTGTTCCGCTACGGACACGGTCGGTCGACACACCCATCGCGTGCGCGTCTCAGACGCTCGAAAATGTGAAACGCTGTGCCGAGCAGGCAATCGAGTTAATTCGATGGTTCCCGCGTCCATTAAACAGTTTTGTCATGGCTAATATGCGACCCATCGTCGACACGGATGTGTTGCGGATGAAAGCATTGCGTTAGTGAGCCCTGAAAATGATGAGCAACGTGCGCGATGCGATGGTGACAGACTGATTGCATAATAGGCCTAATTTTGCCGGCCAGAGGGACTTGTCTGGTATTTTATATTCATGTATGCAAAAACAATATGTTATTGTTAATACATAACTCACCGAACATTGCGTGGATTATATTCAGGAATAAATAACCGAATATCTGTGGCACATCTGGATATTATCGAACATGAACCATTAATGGGATAGAAAACACTCGTTATGTCGATATGCTGAAACAATATATGAAGTAGCATCCCACATGTTGGCAAATCCAAAACACATTTCAGCGCAATATTTACGCTCAATTCCATTCGGACGACGCGCGTCTGGTTCGGCGGAGTTCCGTGATGGGTTTTCGTTCGGTGAATCGAATGTGTTTAGAGAGGCTGCGAAAAATATTGTTCGTACCCGTAAATCATCGAGTACGTGCTCATGGCGCTCGGACATTAGCTTAGTTATGCAGGTTGGAAATTTTCAATCTATATGCGAAAGTTTCCATCGGACCCGAAATGGACCAAACACGAATTTTGCTTACACGACAAATATTATTATGAGTGCGTAGAGTAGAGTGGAAACGATGGGGAACATATAGATTTTGTTGTGAAACGTTCGGGGGAACCAGTTAATTTCAACAAATTTTACAGCCTCTTTTCATGAACCTTGTAGCCAAAATTCATGTTTATCGTTACGAAAATGCCTTGTAATTGTAATTCGTGAATCCTAGATTCGCAATCACCATCTATTGGTCATTTTTGCAAATATCATTTTTTTGAACACACATTTCTCGTTAGTTCAAGTATAGTGTCGCAAGTTCAAACTAAACACAACACCACGACAAACTAATTCTGTCTCTCATGTCACGTTCGTGCAAATCTCATCGGAATAATTACTCATCGCCGAGGCACCGCCACCCGCAAAAGCAATTTGGACCATGTACGTTGGAGTGGCTGCTTGTGTAGCCACCACCATCGACAAACACCCCCAGACGATGAGCACCATACTCACTCATACGCACACATATGACTATGACACGGATAAACGGAAATCATAACCTATTATTATAGATATTCATTTCGTGAAGTGGGGTGAGGTCGAACGTATTACTTTAGAGATTGAAATGTTTAATTAGTTCGTTAGAAGAAATACACAATGACGATACAATAGATAATTCGCTTGATAAATGAATCAGGTAAAATCAGAGATTGGTTCTTTGAGGAGATTATGTTTCAATTCGAACATCTTCTGTCAACGTTCCAATCTATTCAATTAATTATCAGCATTGTTCATGCAATATCTTAAAAATTGCTTTTGCAATTCATCAATGAGTCTCCTACAGTTTCGGCCAAAGAATCACACGAATCGCACGAATCACACGAATCGCAGAACAGTTTTGTAGACAAGATGATGCCTGATTATATCAAAATTATTAAATGCAGAAATGTTCTTTAATCATTGCGAAAGCTTATTGAAAATTGCTATGCTGAAAAATGTGAACTCGATCGGAAAGAGAATTAGAGGCAATGTCTTTTAACAATGGCGAAAGGATTCACGTTGGTTGTTCCCAATATTTTTTGTATGTTCCTCAGCCTTAACTTATTTCTAGCATAATTTACTCTCATTTCTGAGAATTATCAGCTGTCATGCTCTTCCATATTTTGCGCAAGTTTTGGAAGATTGCGGCCCAAGATTTTGATGTACGACCCTACAATTCACGCAGAATATGTGACTAGAGGTTCTTAATCGGGTTGAGGTCTAAGTTTCGAGCTGACCATTCCATTACGCCGAAGGTAGACTCTTGAAAGTAGTTGTCAACTGTGTGTGCTTGATAGTTATAAAAATGTTATTATTGATTGTAGATATGTGAAGTGTCCAAAAGCATCACTTCAATATCCTGAATTCATAGTATAATGAATGGTATACAGATCATATTATCCAATGCGTAGAAACAATTCCTTACCAGGAGATGCAACGCACAGTCTGTGCGCAATGTGTAGTCGCGAATCCATTCCGAAGCTGCATTGAACTCTACAACAGCAACAGCAACCAGCATGCGAACAATTATGATGATGACTTTATCGCTCACGATCAATCGACTCTCGAGGAAAGACGGCGCTCCAGAATCGCAGCTCTGAATCAGTAGTTGGTACAGCTACAGCAAGTCGGAGAGTTCGTAGAATAGTGAGATAGATCTACGAGATAGACCAGTATAATATAGACTTCGGTATGAATGCGATAAATTTGTTTGCTCTCGAGTGTGACTAGTGCTAGGCAGGCAGGCACATATCGCCACGTAGACACATTTGGAGATGGCCGCATGTTTGACACACGCACGCAAACACACACGAACACTTGATTGTGCTGTGCGGCATGAATAGTAATCATCAATCCGAAAATGGGGGGCAAGAGGACTGCTGGTGAGTGTGTTGTTCTAGGTTCTTGCTGGTGACCCTATCTGTTCGGTGTACGTGACTGTAATTTAGTCCAAGTCGCACACGCAAACTCACACTGACACATATTCATCACCAGCACCTCTGCTGTTCATCGTTCCGATGGGGTCGTCGAGTGGAGCATGTCGGATGCTTAATGCGCACGCGACCGCAACGAATTAACCATATTACGAACATGTGTAGAGAAAATGGGCTCTCAGTCGAATGGCTAAATTTAGGAAAATACATGGGTTATGTTTCCACGAAAATATAATAATTGGTTAATAAGACTATGTTTCAATATCAACAAATGAATGGATTGGCACGCTTTCATTCGGTTAAAGATGTAGAAAAACCGTGTTCGTATCCAAAAAGCAATTTCACGTCCAACACGAGACATTTTACATCTACACGTTTTTTTCATCTTGGTTAGAATGAATGTGTATGAATGTTTATCTCAGAGATTGATAACTTCTGAAGACGAACAAGGTTGCTCTACAAAGTAAACGACCATGTTCGTATTAACTATGTATTAACTTTCTCGATTCACTCAGGAATATTGAGTATCTCAAGTAGACTGGTTACATTTTTTTGGAGACGGTTGAAATTTCAAACATACCACTTCAACTTCCAACAGATGCTTCACGAAAAGTGTCGTACTGACTGACCGACGCCGACCATCATACTCTACACATTCAGCACACAATGCTGACGTGTGACTACCAGTGTTACAACCTTAGAAGTGGGATTCACTTCATCAGCAGGCGCAGGGTTTGTTTGGTTATTTAAATAGACATGTCATATGTAATGGGAAAGGTCTCAAATTCAGCTTCAATGTGAACACATTATTCGGAGATCCCAAATCCGAAACAATTGCAATGCTGTGTTAAACACGTCAATGTTCGTGGCGAAAAAAGTTCACTTGAGGGAAGTGAAAAACTGTGGCATGGGTTGCATTTTGCAAAGAATTTTAATTGGCGATTGAAAAATGATATATTTTTAGAAATGTGATCGCGAAAAATCATGGATAACATTAAAACATCCATCCATATCGATTACAACAGTGGAAAGACGACAATGGTATGCCTTGTGGTTGGAAAACCACAAGGCATGAATCCATGGATTAGAAGGAAGTTCTGTGCTCCGAGAACTAAAATTTGGCGATTCAGTGAAAACCGTCCTTACCGAAAGATAAACATCCATTTGAACCATATATTGGATGAAAAACAGCAGGCCGAAAATCAAGATTTGTTGAAGCAAAATTATCATGCGAATTTTCCGTGAGCATCCAGCCAAAGTAGTCAATATAACGATTCCTTAGTTCGGCTATGTGCTCTTATCTTCCCCGCTTTAGTGAACATACCTGGTCCTGGCCTGTGCCACATTCCACCGATCCATTTGCATTTGCATTCGAGTTTGATTAGCATATGGGAGAGCAGAAACGAATTTCAGGCCTACAGCTCAAACTATTCGAAAGTGTAGGAATAAACGCGGCCGAGGAGGCGTTTCCGAGAGCGATCCATAAATTATCATAAAGATTAGAAAAAACTGTAGCTATCGATGGACAACATATTTAATATGATATTATCTCGATTACTTTTCCTGTAATAGCGTCTTAAATTTCATTGGAAATTCCCACTTCTAAGGTTGTCGAACTGGAACATAAATGGTTAATTGTGCATATGAATTTGTTCTCCATCCGCCTGCTCTCCGTCTATTTCTAGAGTCTTGCGTGTTCGCGCCGGGCGGAAAGAACAAGTTGCGTACGATTGGGAGGCAGACTGCGTAGAACCACCCCCAATCTATCCTCTACTCACACTCTTCAACGCATTGCGTAACACTGAACTGTCGCTCGCACTTCGCTCGCGTTCCGCTTGAATCGGAATATTTCCCAGCAACCCGCACATGCGCATGCATACCACAAAGTACGAGCACGGAATATAAACACAAACACAAACACACGCACGCACACAATGGTCTTGACTTGAATTTTCAACCACTTACTGGCTCTTAACGGGTGCACACATGCACACACATTCGTACACACATACACACTTTCGTTGTGGAGTCTTTCCTCCGAGCTCTAGATTCTCAGCCCAGAAAGCAATTGAATGAGTGCGCTAGACCCATGAGCGCCACTTGGGAGGACTCCGTTTGCGTGCGTATGTGAATTTTACTTTTATCTCTCTGGTCGCTGCGAGATGTGTGTGTGTGTACATTTGTTGGGTTTCGTATTATATATGGTCTCCCTTTACTGTGCAGAGAGCACATATCCTAGAATTCGCATGATACTCGAATGGCTGATGGAATGCAAAACCAAGAAGATTTGCGTGCGCATCTGTGTGCGAGTGCTCATGCTCATAGTGTTTGTAATTCATATTACTTGTATCTTTCGGTTGTGAAGTGCTCGAGCGCTGCGCGGAAGAGTCGTACGGATGGCTGTACAGTTGATACGGTTTCGAATGCAATTCCCAGCGAAACGCGAAGATCCAGTGCACCCAAACGAGCGCTGTCGGAGCGGGTTAACAGCTCTAGATCAAGAGGAATGGGATTGTTTTTATTTTCAGACGATCTACTGTTCGAATGAAGTGTGTCTTATATTTATTTCTTAACGAATGCAACTCAACATAGACTCTTGAATCATTTTCGTAGCCATTATTTTCGTTGAATTGATCAATTGGAATCGTTGATTAACTGCACAACATTCGTAATAAAACAATGTGAAGCGAAATTCGAACTTGTATAGTCGTATTTCGCTTCACACGAATTAATTAAATATAGCAATGTTGTACAGTTAATTGGGGTAGTATTACATTATTCCTACAAGTTCGATCACATCAGCGAAGACCTAATATTACTAATATGTTTTAAACCCTTTTTGAACAGGTGCAAGAGTAAGTGATTCGAATCCGTGAGAATAATTTCAACTGTTCAAAATGGATATGTGAAATTTTCGCGTGAGCTTCAACCGTTCACCCAAATGCCACGAAAACACACGAACGTCCAAAACACCTTCAGGTCGAAAGCCATAATCGGGTTTGCGCACAAAGTTTACACACCGCATTCTTGGGTAACACTTGCGATTGCTCTGTTATAAAATGTATTAACATGAGGCTGCTGGCAACCACCCTGGAGCTGCTACATAACACGTGCACCGTTCAACACCCCGCCAGGAGTCTTCGTCTACACTGTACAATGTTCGCACAGTGTTCGAGTGCCTGTTGAGGTGCTGGATGGAAAAATGTCTGTGTCCCGCGAGTATAAGTGAAATATTCGAGCTCGATGTTTGTATCTCTTGTGTTGGTGTCCTCTTTGTCGTCCTCGACGTGTTCGTCTTCTAATCAGACATAGAAAAATGTATCGATAGCAAAGCGACAATATGCTGAACCCAATCTTGCTGACATTCGATAAATTTTTGGGTGTGCCGGAATCCATTCAGAACGTGATGAAAATACGAGCATTGATTTGACTCCCCATGGTTATATAATTACCGAAGCCTATCCACAAAAAAATAGACTGAAAAATAAATTTAAAAAAATGAAAATCTACAGGAAAATGTCCAAGTTATTCGATGTTCTCAAATATGGCGCACTTCGTGAATACAAATTCCGCATTCCACAAGCATCGAATTCGATAAAGTCGCAAGTCCTAAAGATATGAGCAGTCCCATATTGAGTTTTTGTATGGGAGTATAGAAATCTTTGACTGGCTACAACTTTTCAAAGAGATCCCTCATAACAAAACTGACACTTTTTAAATAGCACGGACACCCTCTATAATACAGCATCATCATCATGAGTGAATTTACGAATTGTATGATGAAATGATGAGTAATTGAGGATTGATATTGGATGCAGTTGATATTGGATGCAGTGAGGGTTTTGGCGATGTCAAAAATATATTACAGTTCCCTATGAAATGTTGTAGCCAGTCAACGATGCCATATTTTGATACTATCATACAAATACTCAATCGTGGACTGTTCATAACTTCTGCCACAGGTCCCATTGATAGGAATCCTGACACACGTATATCTTCATTTTTCATCTCGTTTCTTCCATTAAAGGCACCCTTCGATTGCTTCCATCAACTCCGTACTCTTCGCTTTTTAGAACGTATCACAAGTCTTTTCGTCGGCTCATTTTCACAACGCAACTGTTGGAACGCAAAGCAAACGCTGGATTCCAGACTGCTATGCAATATGGGTCTGTTTGCGTGGTCTACATATTAACTCGGCGATCGCCCAACCGCTGTGTGGGTGTGTGTGTGATTGTGCACGCACATCTGACTGACCATGCATTCTAATACGTGCCATTCCATTCTCAAAGTAGGAACGGCCCAACCGCCACGCACACACGCCATTGGGCGTCATATACTCGCATCATCAAATGTCCACTGAATAATTCCGCCCGGCGTGCTGCTGGTTCACATCGATGCTGGGAGCCACGCCATGCTCGGAGCTCGGATGTCGGTCGAATAGCGGTCGAATTTGCCGCAGATGAGCCATCAATTCGAGCCTGTTATAAATGATGTGTGCTCCATAGTAATGAATGCACGTTTTCACTTGTGCGTGTGTCTCGTCGGTCGGGCGATCGGCTCTCGGTGGACCGAATTCGAAAGCCCGATGTGTGTGTGCGTGTGTGTGTGAGAATGTGCACACAGTGCGCCTATACGTATGTGGAATGTGCCGTACTGCTGTTCGAAATTTCGCATATGTTCGTAGACTCGACTGCGGAAAGGGAGAGGGAAAAAGCAGGCATTTGGTGTACGCCAAGTTCAAACATACTTATTCAAGGCGATCCATGCGTTATCTGTGTGTATATTTTGCGAACAGCGAAAAGCGAGGTGTTAATCTTTGGGTAGAAAATATTCTGTTCACAATTCATGTAGAAAAGGCAGTAGAGTGTGAAAAACGATTTAGAGAATGAACATGAGTAGAAAATTGTGCAGAAAATTACGTCGTGAACAAAAAATATTATTTCAGATCATAGTATACCAATGAGATTTGTCTAGAAAATGACGTGACGCGAATGCATCACGAAGAAAACTTCGAAAATGTACATAGTAGGATGGGTGAGGTTTGGCCTTTAAAGTGAATATATGTATTAGACTGAGTTTAGGATATTAGGTGCATTTTATAGGACGCTTCCTACCAATATAGATTCCGTTCCGGCAGGACCTTGAATTTAGAAATAATAGCCTTATTTGTATTTTTGGTATGTTCGCTACTACAATTCATCTCCTGCCTAATGCGCTGAACTATGTTGAAACCATGGGGGCAAGAGAGGGAAAGCAAGAAATGCGAAATGCTTTCTTTTCTTTCTCACACGATGCTCGCACATTTTAACTTAAAATATTATTATTTATATTCAAGAATTGACCCCAATGTTTAGAACGCAGTCAAATCGATTTTATCTGGAAAAGACTTCAGAAAGACATACATTTCTGAAGGTTTTGTTTTTTTGAATGAGAATATAAGAAACCACCCCACTTTATTCAAATAGTCGGCAAACATGCTCTCGGTTGTTGTAGTATAGCTTGAAGCATATTCCTGATACAGGGCAATAATGGTCAGCAGTTTGACGACGCGATGTTAGAGTGGGTAGCGTAGTCGGATCTTGGAATCACAAGCTGTTGGTTCGAATCCCCGAAGCGGCACCTCAAATTTATCAAACGCGTTGTCAGTAACTGGGAACTATGTAATCAGCAATAAACAGGTTGCCATACACAGGAAAACAATAAGTTCTCGATGCGCAGAGTGGAAAAAACACCGTATCACTCTGCCCGTGTGTGAGCAGACACGTAAATGTTGGCTTGACAGTCCTCTCTTTCAGTGTAGCGCTGAGCGCTGATTTCGTTCTAGTAAAAGCTCCTGTTTGAGTGAAACTGCCCTGTTGATATACTGGTGCCTATTAACAGTAAAATAACCTGTAAAAGCTTCGTATTTCAAATTCAGCCGCCCAACACTCCTTCATGGGGTCAATGGATGTAGATGATGATGATGATGATGAATGGTCAGCAAAAATATTGCCAGATGTCAGATTCCAGATGTCAGATGCCAGATGTCTCTCGATTGCAATTTACCATTCCTAAATTGATTCAAAATAACAGACATGGAAGTTTTGGCCAAACTTCCAACACTTTACTTTACTATAATTTTCAAAGTGTATAAAATGTCAAATTCTTAATGGTGTAGAAAATGCTTCATGGAATTGTTCATGCTCTACTTAACATCCCTGTTTGAAAATAAGCAGCAGCACCAGAAATGACGCACGTCCGTGTGTCGTTATTACAGAGCTTTATAAATTGTAGCAATTAGTAGGAAACGTGTCCCGAGAGAGAGGATAGGATGAGCGTGCGCGCATCATTGTCGTCGCTTCGTGAGGATCGGGTTTATATTTAATTAATATTCTTGATTCTCTGGTGCTCTGTTGCAGCGTGTTGGATTTCATGTTGTTTTTAATTTGAATACTTTGAGTTGAAGTTCCAAGTGACGTATAGGGACATAACAGAGATTAGAAGGATAATTATTATTCGGTATATTTTAAATCGAAATATTTGGAAGAAATTACTCCTGGTTTTGTAGTAACTGTCATTCATAATAAGATGAAATATCAACGAAGAATAATCTGTAAATACAGTTTAATATATTGATTATATACATCACTGAATCTATTTAAGGATTAAATGTCCCGCAGTATTATTATATTTATTTTCCTTTTTCTCGAGGATTTTCCCGTGGCTCGGGCGCCAACACTACGCGAAAATACACTTAAATATCCACTCATACATATGTCATATGTACACCGCAACAAATCTCTCGCCGTTCGCTCGTGTGATGACGGTCGCCAGTCGTGTGGCGGTTGGTGGCGGTCGGCGCCTGGTCGCAATATCGCTCGCACTAAATTAGAACCAGTCGCGATGAATGTCGGTGAGTTGGCAACGAGTTCGAGCACTATCAATCATATTTCGCACACAAAGTACTCGACGACGACATTCAGCCCGACCCCAAACAACACACACACGCACGTGCAATATTTCTCGAATATGTGCTGACACCGCCATCCATTGCTGCTGCCATCACGGAGCGGAGCGGGCATACCAAACTGTCCGGACCAGACTGCATTGGTCTAGACTAGCAGCACCACACATACCGCACATACCAATGCAGTATGTGCGGCTACGGAATGCGTATGAACTGTTTCCGCACACGTGTGTGGTTTGATTGCATTTTTATGCTGACGATTTCCTAGTGATTTGTTCCCAGTTCCATAAAGACTATATTAAAGTTCGAAGTTCGAATTTCATTGGAGTATATTATTCCAATTAAATGACTTGAACCATGCAAACAAAATTGGTTTATTACAGTTTGCTACCATTTTTGGAGGACAAGCTATAGTAATCTGAACATTCCAATGAAACAGATTTATTGAAGTAGTATAGTTGGTAAAGTAGATATAGCGACATTCAATTTTCGTTAGTAATGTTGTTGAACTAGTTATTTGTATAGTGTCTGACTTGTCCAACTTAAACCCGATCATTCGATTGGAGGCAATACATTTATGTACACAAGAATCCACAAATAATACAATGTTTAATCATGTAATTCTGTAGATAAGACGTAACTCATTTGTCTGTCGTATGAATAATATGCTAATGAATCTGACGTATCACCGAAAGGTTTTGAATATTTAGCTACTGTTTCGCCATGAGCTCATGAACCTTCTCCACTATGACAATCAATCACCATCGACACGCTGACAAAAAATATACAGCCAATAATCTCATGCACCCCACACATAGCCCATTAACTTTCAACGTTACAGTCACATCAATTAGGCAAGACATGTGAAAAAAAATATCTCTGTACTTTCTGGGGGGCACGGGGTTAGGGAACAGGGTAGAGTCTGATCGTTCTAAGCCTTATTCAGTAGTTTAAGCTTAGTTCCAG
>JANTBZ010039306.1:0-13040 GCA_024741255.1 Exechia fusca
ACCCACTGTATATAGATTCCCATGTAATGTGATTCGAACAAAATTACTCCCCGAGAACTAGGACCGAGGATCATGTATTGTCGATTCCGTTTATGTAATCCAAATCATCCTACATCTCTCTCTCCCCGCCCAGCAGATCGTCCGCAAATCCCCCATCATGTTCAAATTCGACGACCTTCACTCCGCCTGCCTGCAGCAGAACGCCCGCAAGGACTCCGCCTCCTCCGAGGTCGCCGCCCTGCTCTGCATCAGCGGCCGCACCAGTCGCATCTCCTCCGTCGGCAGCCAGGGCTCCGCCGTCAGCCGCCTCTCGGCCGTCTCCGCCGTGACATCGCGATCCGCCTCCGCCACGTCGCGTTCGCCGTCGCCGCATCGCATGCAGCTGGAGACCTCGTTCTGCGGTCCCAAACCACTGGACGCTGGCGGCGCGTTGGCCGCCGGCGGCCAGCTGGTTCAGGCGCCCAAATCGACGGAGATCCTGGAGCAGGTGCTGGCGGCGCGGAGCAGAGAGGCCGCAGCAGCAGAGGCAACCGCTGCCGCACGTCCGAATGGGCAGCCTGCCAAACCGGCGCGTCGAACGCCGGTCAATGTGCATCTGAGTGCGGTGGCCACGGCGCCATCTACATCGGTGACTGGGTCTGGCGGAAGAGGACCTGCGGGCAGCAGTCGCTCGCCGGTGCCGCGATCCGCCAACGCCTCGCCGGCCACCGTCGTCGGACAGATGCCCTCCGGAGCGGACTACATCCGGATCAATCTGAAACCGGATCATCTGTACTCCGATCAGGGAGTGGCGACCAACGAGCGCGTCATCGAGGAGGAGGGCGGCGGTGGACACGGGGCGGTAGCTGCCAAGAAACCCGCCACGCTGAGTCTAAGGCATGCTTCCGGATCCGATCCGGATGCGATAAGCAAGCATCCGCAGCAGCAGGCGAGGCCGTCGGCCAGTCCGAAGCTGTCACGATTGCGTGGCGGCCCAGCGGCTGGCGAGGCCGCGGGCAGCCGGTCGCCGTCGCCGAGTATTCTGGGAGCGGCGTTGACGGCGCGCAAGAATTCGTTGTGCTCGCTGTTCCGGGGCGGCGGAGCGAGTCCGGAGTCGCCGGCGACGGCGAATGGCGGGTCGAGGGATCGGTCGCGCAGCAAGAGTCGGGAGGGGGAGCAGCAGGTAAGGAAGGGGAATGGAATATTTTGTGGTTGTATTGAACTTTGCTGATCCGATATATTCTCGGAAATACCGTCTATAAACTTATGGAGTATGAGCAGACAAATTATAAACTGTTTAGTAGAATAAGGGAATGAAGATTTAGTTTATATTATTGAAGGCGTCTTTGATCAAATATATTTAGAAATATACGGCAAATCCGGCATTGAAATGCGCTTGCTGATTCAGACGAATGCTGATTTACAGAGTTACAGATGATGAAAGCTGCTGACCTAATTAACAACGCTTGAACTAATTCAAAACGTGGAGAAGACGGAAGTCATTCACCTAGCTGGGCTTGGACCAGGAAGAGCCAACCCAGAAGCAGATCGGCTGAAGTTCGTTGAAAAAGAAATCGAGGAAGTGGAGCGTTTCTGAAGTTGACGTGACGACACGGATCGCCAAAGCTAGAGGAGCATTAGCAAGTCTAGCTAACATTTGGCTATCCACAGAACTCTCACCGAACTGAAGCTCCGGATCTACATATGTATCAAACGTCCTTGCGAACCTGTTGTACGGCAACGAGACCTGGATGGTGACAAACATCATCTCGTCTCAAATTCAGGTCTATGTCAGTTGCTGTCTCCGACGTATACTTAAAATTCGTTGGTATGACAGGATCACAAACGAGAAAGTGCATAGATGAGCGGGTATGCTCCCAATGGTAAACCTCATGAAGAAACGCAATTGGAAATGGATCGGCCATATTTTTCGACGTGGCTCGAGCAACATCGCGCTGCAGGTCCTGTATTGTGAGCCTCAGGGCAGTCGAAGAATATACCGATCGAGTATGACGTGGAAAATTCCTACCTGAGGCAAAGAAGAGGGGATTGCTCTGGTGCGAACTTGGAGCTTTGGCCAAGGACAGGGCTAAATGGCGGACCTGGACCGAAGCTTTTTGTCCTATACCCAACGACCCTTGACCTCTATGTATGTACTAATTCAACACCTTCCCTCCTCTGATCCCTGCAATACAGATGCCCAGCCGCCAGAACTCCATTCTAGCCCTCTTCAAGTCCGGCAAGAGCGGATCCGGTCCCAGCGGCGGCAGCCGTTCACCCATTGATCCAGAGGCCCAGCTGCCCTTCCTCCCAACCAACACCGCCACCACCGCCGCCGCTCCGCACTCCTCCACCACCGCCGGCCAACCGGCCCGCCCCAAGTCCCGCTTGCGCTACTACGACGAAGGCCAGAACATTCACATCCCTCTGCACACGCCGCCAGACGAACGCGACGGCAGCGTCGGCGACGTCGGCGGCGGCATCGCCGACATCGGCCTCTGCACCGTCGAGGTGATCAAGGAGCGCCGCCAGCAGAGCGACTTCCGCCTGAACCGACCGACGGCGGCCGGTGGGGATCGAGATACCAGCGGCACTTCAGGCACTTCCGCAGCCGTCGTTCAAGTACACCGAGCCGCCACGCGTCCGTCAGCGCCCACGGCGCCAACCGCACCCTCTGCCGGTGCCGTGCGTCGTTCCGCCCGCTCGCCGCACGTGCCCGACAAGGACGGCAGCGTGCGGATACCGCTGCGCTCGCCGACGGATGACGAAGAGACGACGATGACCCGGGTTCCTCAGGCTCCTCCGGCTCCGCCGCCGCCGACAATGGCGCCAGCGTTGCCGGCGGACGCGTCGCCGTGGCCAACGGTCGCACCGGCGGTGGCGGCGGAGCCCACGGGGAAATCGGCTGGCACCGGAGCCGGAAAGGTGGGTGACGTGGATCGCAGCACCATCGAGCGGCAGCGCAGCGTCATCGCCGAGGTGGCCTCGATGCAGGCGCTGCGGCAGGCGAAGCGACTGCAGCAGCAGCAGCAGCAGCAGCAAAATGAAGCCGCCGCCAAGGCGAATGGCGGCGCCGGCGGTGATTCGGTTTTTTCTGCCGCCCCGATGCGAACCGTGATACCGTTATCAACTGGCGGACCACAACACCAGCAGCAACAGCCGCCAATCATGTCCACGTTCAAGTCGAAGCCGCCGCAGACAAAACAGCAGCCTCAGCAGCAGCAGCAGCAGCAGCAGACGCATCCGATTGTCCACCATCCGCATGTGGTGCCAATCGCACAGCGACCGGTGCCGCCAACGCCGCCGGCAGCCCGAGAGATGCAGGCGCTTTCGACGTTTGCGGGTGGACGCATTCAGCAGCAGCAGCAAGCGGCAGCAGTTTCGTCGTCTGCGACGACTTCGTTTACGACGCCGGCGGCGACGACCTCGTCGGCTCAGGCAACGGCTGCGGCTCCGGCAACGGCTCCGGCAGCCGCAGCGGCAGCGGCGTCGGTGAGCAGCAAGGAGCGCAAGCGGATTTTGTTCACGACGAAAATCGGATCGGGCAGCGAGGAGCAACTGTTTGCCACGCAGTTGAGCCTGTCGAAGACGGAGAGTCTGTGCAGTCAGCTGTCGGAGCAGGTAGGTTGAAAACTCTAATGTCCGGAAATCTTGGTTGTTAGACCCTTATTCTCGTGTTCAGGCTGTTTTTCGTTGTTCAAAGCCACTATTTAGGGCCGAACCAAGTACTTTTCAGGTCGAATAGGCAGTCCTTGTCCTTATATGCTCCCGCCGGTTCTTGTCTGCGACGAATATTGTACATTCGGTTCAAATGTACATTCGGGCAATCGCGATCCACAAGACATATTGAGATCATCCATTATGTGCAAAGATGTTCCTGTGGTGTCTTGAGGATGATTTCAAGACCGCATAATGGCAACCAAACCAAACCATAGGATCTAGATGATTTTGATTTTTGTTGGTCATTTGGGCATGATCTCAACTAAGTCCCTTAAATCTCTTCTATGGAAGCTTATAAAAAACGAAACTAGGGGATGGGTCGGCTATATTTCACGATGCGGCATATCAATATCATCGCTCGGCAAACTTTCTACTGGGGACTAAGAGACCGGATTGTAGTCAGAAAGTTGGCGGGTTAAAGATGTCGTTGAAAAGGATCTTCGTCGTGGTAGCCAAGGCACATGGGAAGAAATAGCTAGAGCTTGGTGCCTTGGCACAAAACCGAGTCCGATCGCGATCCTGTGCCGAAAGAAGAAGGAAGACAAAGATGTTGAAGCTGTCACTTGAAGAGAACAACAATTATCGCATTTCATGCAACACGCGTCGGATGCTGGCATCTTTTCGCCTGACCTAAATACCAGAGCTAGCTACCCAATTGGAGAAAGAACCACGGCCTTTCAGGCCGAAGTATTTGCTAATCTCTCAGCTGCTTCGATTTCTAGTAATCAGGTTATAAATATCATAACTGACAGTCAGGCTGCCATCCAGGCAATCTCTAGCTCTCGACGCTCATCTAAACTAGTGCACGAATGTTGCGAACGTTTGGAATCTTTATCGGTTTCAAACAACGTGCACCTGCTTTGGATTCCTGCCCTCTCTGATCTAGGTGGTAACACTGAAGCAGACCTGCTAGCTACCGAAGCATCAAGATCTGCTTTGTGTAGCCCTCAACCAATGATTGACTTATCGATTAAATTTCAATGTCATCATTGAATTCGATTGAATACACTTATTTAAACGCTTAGCGTTCGATTCGTGATCAATAATTTCTAAAATTATGAATTACTCAAAATGTATTCATTCATGTTTCTATCTGTTTTCTTTCCCCACAGCTCACCTCCTACCACCCTCCTCCAAGTCCTCCGCTGCAGCCCTCCGCCATGCGATGCTCATCAACGCCCAGCAACAGCAACAGCCACCTCCCCTGCCGCCTCCACCGCCCCAGCAGCAACCCCAACAGACCCAAACCGACCTCACGCACGCCGATCTCTGCGAGCGCGAAGCCGACCTGGACCTGCAGCGCGCCAAGTCGGACGAAATGGTGCGCACCTGCGACGAGCAAAAGACCACCATCGCCGCGCACATGAAGCAGATCGACCAGCACAAGCAGCACATCGCCAAGTGCATCGAGGTGGTGAAGAAGCTGCTCAAAGAGAAGAGCAACATCGAGAAGAAGGAGGCTCGGCAGCGGTGCATGCAGAACCGGTTGCGGTTGGGCCAGTTTGTGACGCAGCGCGTCGGCGCGACATTCCAGGAGAACTGGACCGATGGCTATGCGTTCCAGGAGCTGACGCGCCGGCAGGAGGAGATCAGTGCGGAGCGCGAGGAGATCGATAGGCAGAAGAAACTGCTGACGAAGAAGCGGCCCAACAATACGGAGACGGGCCGAAAGCGGAACAATTCGACGACGGGATCGGTTGGTGCGGGTGGCGTTGGGGCGAGCGGAACGTCGAGCAGTGGCGTGTCGAGCGGAGGCGTTTCGACGAGTGGCGGCGGCCAAACGGGCGCCGGAGATCGATTGGGCGGCGCAAATACGCCAGCCGCAGTCGGATCCAATTCGACGGGCAGTTCGTCGGGCATCGGTGGGTCTGCGCAGCAGCCCGGCGTTGCTGGTGATCTGCGGACGGGGGCCAGCGCTCAGCAGCAGCCACAACTGCAGTCGCAATCCCAATCGACGGCCCAGCAACTCCAGCAGCAGCAGCAGCAGCAGCAGCAGCAGAGTCAGACCCAGCAAGCGCTGCAGAATGGCGGCAACGATGTGGCGACGTTCCTGAAACCTGATCCGGTGGCCGGAGGCTACACGATGCAGGAGTACTACGAGTGTGACGAGATTCTGAAGCTGAGGCAGAATGCGCTGAAGAAGGAGGACATTGATCTGCAGCTGGAGACGGAGAAGCTGGAGCGGGAGCGGAATCTGCATATACGAGAGTTGAAGCGGATTCACAATGAGGATCAGTCGCGGTTCAACAATCATCCGGTGCTGAACGATCGGTATTTGTTGCTGATGCTGCTGGGGAAGGGTGGGTTTTCGGAGGTGCACAAGGCGTTCGATTTGAAGGAACAGCGGTATGTGGCGTGCAAGGTGCATCAGTTGAACAAGGACTGGAAGGAGGACAAGAAGGCGAATTATATCAAGTGAGTGTTGGAAGTTGGTGCTGTTGTTTGTTTACTCGCTGATGGCTGGAAACGTAGTCCATATTTCCTGTTGGAATCAATCATTTTTTTCAGTATAATCTAGTACGTTGTCAACACAATCAGGAACGTTTTCAAATGTCAAATGTCAAGTGGAACTAAAAGTACTTTTTGATGGAACGCAGCCATTTGTAGATTCAATAAACTGCCCTTTTTTTCACATTTCTAACGTTCAAACCTGTTCCTCCCCATCCCACCCAGACACGCACTGCGCGAGTACAACATCCACAAGGCGCTCGACCATCCGCGCGTCGTCAAACTGTACGACGTCTTCGAAATCGACGCCAACTCCTTCTGCACCGTGCTCGAATACTGCGACGGCCACGACCTCGACTTCTATCTGAAGCAGCACAAGACCATACCGGAGCGCGAGGCTCGCGCCATCATCATGCAGGTGGTGTCGGCCCTGAAGTATCTCAACGAGATCAAGCCGCCGGTCATCCATTACGACCTGAAGCCGGGCAACATTCTGCTGACCGAGGGCAACGTGTGCGGCGAGATCAAGATCACCGATTTCGGACTGTCGAAGGTGATGGACGAGGAGAACTACAATCCGGATCACGGCATGGATCTGACGTCACAGGGAGCGGGCACGTACTGGTGAGTCGCGGTCGGTCGGTCAAATGTCACAATGGAACAAAAATCCGAAACACACTCAACATGCAATGACCACCGTCCATCCGTCCGTTCTGGAATGCTATGCAGTTTTAATTGGACATGTAGAACGGAAATATTGACAACAATACTGGCAAATGGCAAAATAGCAAAGTTTTGGTTCTTTTTGACGTACTAGATTCCCATTGCACAAACATTGCCAGCAATATTTCCGCTCATTGAATCCTGTTAAAACCGCATAGCATACCAGAACCGTTCGCCAACACATTGATTAACATATTCTTGGTGCCGCCCCGCAGGTACCTGCCGCCCGAGTGCTTCGTCGTCGGCAAGAATCCGCCCAAGATCTCGTCGAAGGTGGACGTGTGGAGTGTGGGCGTCATCTTCTACCAGTGCCTGTACGGCAAGAAGCCGTTCGGGCACAATCAGTCGCAGGCAACGATTCTGGAGGAGAACACGATACTGAAGGCAACGGAGGTGCAGTTCTCCAACAAGCCGACGGTCACGAATGAGGCGAAGGTGAGTTTCGATGAAGTTTCGCGTGTTTGGTACCAATTCAGATTTCACTTTTCTGAGGCCTAATTTGGTCATCAAGGTCTCGAATTTTAACTTCAACTTTTAGAACTTTTAGCTCATCATTTGATGTTTTCGTTCGCACTGGCCGAAGTAGTAGCTTGCAATGGCCAATATTTTGAATAATAATAATCGTCACAATTCATAATTAAATGTATCATCAAATATTCAATCCGAATGATGAAATCACTTATTTCATCATTAAAAACCTGAAATATAAACAAAGAAAGATGTTTATTTGTAGCAGGAAAGCAAATGAGTACAATCTAGTACTTCAGGAATGATGTCACGATCTTTCTGTAACGTCAAAAGGAACGAATGCATTTTGTTGATGGAACTTTGTCATCTGCAAGTTTTCCATCGTTGCCGGTAATTTGAAAAAAAAATCAATATCAGCAAATGTAGAGTCAACTTAAAAATAGGAAAGATCCATCGAAGTCTCAATGAAATTTCGATTAAATTCATTCCACAGCACTTCATACGCGGCTGTCTCGCATACCGCAAGGAGGACCGCATGGACGTCTTCGCCCTCGCCCGCCACGAATACCTCCAACCCCCCATGCCCAAGAGCGGCCGCCAGACCGCCCAGCAAGTGGCCCAGGCGCAGGCCCAACAGGCCCAGCAGCAGCAGCAACAGCAGCAGGCGCAGCACCAGCAGCAGTCCAACAATAATCTGTCGTCTGGCGGCGGCGGCGGCTCGCTGCAGGCGCAACAGCAGGCCAGCTTCAGCACCGGTCTGTTTGGCAATATGAACCAGTCGAGTTCGTCCTAGCAGCTGATCGGTGGTGCGGTGGTCCAGCGAGGTAGAGGCGGCTTTGGAGGTTCTGGCTTTGGAGGCGGTTCGGCCTCCAACTCCAAGTCCGAGTCGCAGTGGTGATGGCGGCGATGATGAACCGGTCAAAGGAGCACCGGTGAACGCAGGCCTAATGGTGGAGACCTAACGGAGGCCAGAAGCAGAAGCACAAGTGCTGGTGATCGATCCTCTGATGATGTCGCGTGATGATGATGATGCTGATGATGATTGTACACCGGATAGGGCCTACTATTTATTGTGACACACAAACGAACGAACGAACGAGACAAACGGAGGCGGAGGAGGAGGAGGAAGAAGAGGAATTAATGCTGTGCTGAATGCGTGTGTGTGTGTTTTTTGGGGAACAATGTGCATGCATGTGCATCGACGCACGCCCGATGAAAAGACACGCGATGATGGTGAACGCGATTGTAGCGCTAAAATCAAACATAATTGATTGTTGTATACACGTACATACACACACTATGACCCTGATTATGTAACTAATATGTCTGATCCAATTTTATTAGAATAGTCACAAAATTGGCCCTAATCCCGATACGATTTCTCACAGACTCGTTCTATATTTAAAAATGTCTCAATCATAATATTCTTCAATCGTTCGCGAAACCCAAGCACTTATTTCCAAATTATTGGAACATATTTGCTTCGTGGGATTGAGTTGCTTTAGAAAATATTTCGATTGATCAAATAACTAAATTGCGCAAAATCCAGAGAAAAACAAATCGTGATTAGGGTTCATTTTGTATCTCTGCTAATGGAATTTCCAATCCTTGTGAAGCTGGACAGACAAAATAGTTACATAATTAGGGCCAACGTTACACCCACACACACCGAGACACAAATATGACTAATATTTATTGTCGCATGCGATTGTGCATTGAATACACACACACAGAGAAGCGCCCCAAACAACACAATACAACACAACACAAACGGACACAATCTACACAATACTTGTACATATTCAAACCCCCCAACATCCCACAAGCACACGTATAATTATTACAACATATAACTAAATATTATGCATAAAATTCGCAAGCAAAACTATTAGGACACGGAAACCTACATACATACAGAATACAGTATCTAATATGGTCGTTTTTTGTCGTCTGTGCTGTGTGTTGTTTGGCTATCGTGAATAGTGTGTGTGTGTGTGTGTGTGTGTGTGTATGTGTGTGTGTGTGTGTCTGTATATATTTATGCGATGTGTGGACGCAAGTTGAACGTGGCACTAGATACACGTACGATTTACTGACATTTGAAATTGATCGTCTCTGCTATTGCGTGTGTTTGTGTGTTTGAATGTGTAACGTACAAACCCACAGAAATATTATCGAGAAGCAAAACCAATACAGTACCCCTCCCTAATTATATAGACGACACATAAATCATCCCCAATTTACCCGCCCTCAAACTGAATAATGAAAAACCCCTAGCTGAACTTCATAATAAATTCCGCAGACGCGAACGCATTAAACGACATCATCGATATCAGAATTGGGACAAGCGAAACTAAATGACACATGCACATAAGACAAAATACAACACGACATACAAAAACGCATATTTGTAACCGCACTCTGCTCCAAGCTCCGACAAAAAAACAAACGTTCTTCTAGCCAAAACAAAAAATAATGGAATGTAAGCGATGCGCCAACATACAATTAAACCATTCATACGAGCTCAGACCCCACACAACACAACACACACCATATAAATGTGATTTCCCTGCGGCAGAAACAGAACGATCATTGGACGATCTGGACAAGACCTAAACAAATTAACACTCACTCTGACTTTTAAGCATAAACTACATAATTATCATCATACTGCATACGATACAAATTTCATAATTATCATCACCAGACCAGATACTCTGAGATGAAAAGTATAAGCTGAACACACACATACATCAATAACTCTCTTTCCAAACGCATCGCGCAATGCTAAATATTCAAATACACAGACACACACACACGAGGAGTCGAGTCCCACGAACACACATACTTGCACTAGAACTTTAATTTAAACCATACACGGTTTACGTTTTGAGGAAAAGGTACAATGACACAAAAATAGCAATGATTTAGTTTTGATAAATGGACGGTATTTTATTAGCTACAAACAAAAACGTTCGAGAAAATCGATTCGTTTTGTAGATAATAAACTAATGATTAGTTATCAAAACAACTTCATTACAATGTTTGTTCCAGTTTCCTTTGATAAAAAGTAAAACAGTGCATGGTTTGATTTAATGACCACGGGCTAGTATAACCACACACAATCACAGACACGTTATGTAGATCTATATGTACACGTAGAATAAACCGCATCCAACAAATCCAACAATACACATAACCCTGGACAGTCGGCAGAAGCGCCACAATTAAATTCGTGCACACATAATTACATGGCTTACATGGGTCCGAAGTTTTGGTTGATGTTTGGCGCACGTTGTTCACCTAGTCCTTCGCAGACACACACACACACACTCATGCTCACGTACATTGTATATATTTGTTCTTCTGTTGAAACGCTTCAAGCGCATGATGAATTCTCGAAAACGCGACATGCACACACACATAAATTACACACGCCAGCGCGCCTCTTTGTCTATATTATTATTACATTGCTACACGCATATGATATGATTATTAATTATTATGATAATATGTATAAATCGTTTTCCGTGTATACGCCCTAGGTTTTGAATGTGTAAGATTTTGAATATGATGGAACGCAAGCCAGCGCATGCGAATGTCGTTCGGACATAAGAAATTATGCGCATTAGGACAACACGAAGACAAGAACATCTCCCCCTCTCACTCACATACTACGATATAAATAAATAATAATATTATTATTGCTACACAACGCAGACACAACCAGACGCAGCATACATACACACATACACACATACACACACACACACACAAACACAATAGAACACTCAGAAACACACAGCCCCCCTAAACATATAGATTATACAATTATATATGAACTAATTAATTAATTATTAAAAAGTATAAATATAAACAACTACAAAAAAAATCAGTGAAAATCAGAATAAATGGTAATACTATACATTATTTCAAGGCTAACGTAATATACGAAAATACGAATTTATTTTGATCATATAATATTGGGTTGCCCGGAAAGTAATGTCGTATGACATTGCTCAATTCACTTGAAAATATTCCGTGTTATACTGATCGCATCGAAACTTCGAGACACTCTTTGGGACATTCGACAGGTGACACAATATATAAAACTCTCGAACACTTTGTGATATATCGTTAGAAGAGAAAGATCACCATTTACATTTACATTTTCACATTCTGAGACGTGAACTTTCAACGAACGCGCGTAAGTTCATGGAGCAAGTAGCAGATCGGCAAAAACATCGGATCGATGCTATTTGCTGTAACACCCTCGTTTTGTATTCATTCATTTAATTTAGAGATCTGTCTTTGGAAAAAAACAAAAAAAACATCATATCCACGAATAATATCATAGGCATTGAAATTCGATTAAAAATGCGACATTATCTTCCGAGCAACCCAATATTCGCAAAATAAGATAGCATCAATCACAACAGTTGCGGACGACACCAGCACACACTAGAGAACGCAATTACCGGCGCTTCTTCATTTACCGGTAAACGGCCAGAGTGTTTGTCAAACATTCGGTTGAACAAAAAAGTCCTCCGATTACATTTCGATTCGAAAATGGTAACCGGTTTATTGTTTTCACATGCAAAATATGCGGAATAGCAACACGTAATCCAATACTTTTCATCTCACATATCGAGCAATTGCGTGTGCTAATTGCAACATTTTTGATAGCCAGAAAATGAAGATTTTTCTCAGTTTCGTTTCAGCTCTGTAGTCGAATTTATGTTCAACTTTGTGCAGCTCATGTACAATTTCTATGATATGTGAAATAGTGTAAGGACCTCCCTCACATATGCATTTTATTATCGAAATTATCAAGATAGCAGCAACCGATTCCGGCAATCATCAAAATGGTACGGTCAGCCCGTTTTGCACAACCCCAGCAAGCACTCTGATAACATCGCAGTCGAGAGATATCCGAGCGAAAGCGCGCTTCCAATTGAGATAATAGCCATTTAGCACACTTGCCAAAATCGTTTCCCACACGCACAAGCAGACACAATGACAACAGACAATTCAACCGAGGCCATTGGGCTTTGCTCGTTACGTGGCGGAATGGCAGCTCGGCTCGTCATCAGTCTATCGCAAAATGCCAGCCAAGCCGGTTCTCTACTCGCTGGACTTCAGTCCGCCAGCCCGTTCTGTTGTTTTGGCGGCACGTCAAATTGGATTGGAGTTGGACATTCGCACGATCAACTTTCTGCAGGGCGACCATTTGACGGATGAGTATTATCGCGTAAGTTGGCGCAAAGGGTGCGAATTATAATTAAAATAAACTCGCAGCAACATGACACAATGCCGAAGCAGATATAATGAGTTAGAATTAGCCAGTGTTCTAATCTATTGTCTAGTGTCATATCTCGAGTGATAACGTGCTTCTATTATACTTCGTGTATTTGAAAGTAAATTCACTTGAAAATAAGTGAGACTACAATCGATTTAGATATTAATTCATTCGACTTTGACTATGTTCAATTGCAACTATATACAGTTGACGTTGAACGCGAAAACTTGCTATAATTTCACATAATGAAAAAAATCGAGTGAAAGTTTAATCATTTATCACGTAGAGCACACCTCCCGATTTATCATAGAAAAATAAATCCTAACTATTAGGTGTATAACCTTGCTCATGCCATTTTTGTATATGAGTCTATAGCGGTCGTTCTGACTGATGCAAATTGATC